>JACCPG010007558.1:0-54132 GCA_016069955.1 Drepana arcuata
ACAAGCTGTACGGTGAAGGAAAACATCGAGAGGAAACCTGCATACGTATGAGATGAGATTCAAAGGCTTATATAGTATAGTCGTGCTTGAGTAAAGGCGATGGACTCGCCATTTGTCACGTTGGCACCTATACCTCTGGCGGAAAGTGGGTGTGTGGGTATTACCTATACACCTTTGCCTACCCCTTCGGGGACCCTTGTGTGAAGGCGTGAGAATATATTATTATACATATTATTATATTGAATATATGACATGTTATCCAAAGAATTCGGTTCGAAAAGTCGGTAGATTTTTTTCCTTTCTTTGGATAATATAATAATATATATAAGATACCTTGATGAAGGTTCGATGTTCGTAAATAACTTAATTGCGTTTCTGTAATAAGAGTTTTTATTATCTTACAAAATGTTGTTCTATAAAGTAAATACATATGTCTATTATACAATATTATACAAATATTACTTTACCTGTAATAAGAGAAACAACATTCAAAGCTATTTGTTAATACGAATATCGTCTCCTTTATGTATATTATTTTATAGTATTCATATTTTATATTTTCTCCATCATCTTTGAACTCACAATGACGTGTGCATTACTGTCATTCAAATCCAAATTCAAATTAAGTGGATTATAATAGGTAAGGAGGTTATAATCACTTTACATATATATAAATAATATATAATAATATTATAAATTATCCAAAGAAAGGAATAAATCTACCGACAAAATCAAATTTAAGCCGGTGAAACCATGGGCCAGACAGGACCGAACGATATATATATATATATATATCGTTCGGTCTTGGTCTATAAAGATTCCTCAAGAATACTGATGTAAATTCAAGATACTGATTGCCTTCGGCCGCCTACGAGAATACTATTTTTCTTTATACTCCAACTCGTTATCTTTGTAAAGGAATATTACTTTATTCTCAGGTAAGTTCGTTTACTTAAAGATGTTTTTCGTGCAAGCTTTTTTATTTAACAAAACACAGAAAGTACGTGTACTTAATTCACTTGGTGATCAGGTTAACAATGTTACTGAAAAGAAAGAAAGAAAGAAAAGAGAAAGATATTACTTCGTAACAATTTAGTTTGATAATGAACGTTGCTTTAATAAAATTATCGTTCTAATATTGTTCAAAGTTAGATTCGAGATATCCAGTCTGATCGTAAGCGGTTACCGCGGCCTGTGTAAAAAGATCCATAAAAATCTCGAACGCCACGAGTCCTGACTCTCTTAGCGGTTTATAATAAGGTACAAACACATTAATATCAACTTCTCTCCACCCTTATTGGTTGCAACAGAAACTAAATATAACTTAATTTGACGCAACCTAAACTGCACTCTAATGTGAAGTGATAAGTTTTAAAATTGAATATTCACAAAACCATCCATCGTGTTTTATCTCAGTTCAAGATTTATCGTTAAAAAACTACTTTATCGTTTTAAACTATTTAAAGTAATATTTCGAGCCATTAACGTAAATGTTTATAGGTTTTTGTTTTTATGTCCTTCTTCCATCTTTTGATGTTAAACTCCTTATTTATAAGCTAATTAGTGGCTTCGCACTGAAAACAGAATGTTTTAAATGTTTCCGTTATTTTTAAACTACTCTGTCTTTAGAATTGTACCAACTCACGAATACTTTACTAATTCATATTTGATTGTCCAGGGTATTAACCCATTGCTTTAAAAAAAATTGGAGTAATATTAAACGTTCATAATAATATCTTTTTAATATTTTTCTAAGCTTTTTTACTTAATTCCTGTAGTAGTTGTGGTTACCTGTAATTGGGTGGAAACTTATGTATGTTTTGTTATGGTCTGTTAATATTAAGGTGTTCTTACCTGTTGGTGATCCAAATAAATAAATATCAAAATATCTCTTGAGCGTATAGTTGGATTAAGATTATAAATAGTAGTAATATGGATGAGTGAAGAAGAATTAACAAAACAGATATATACGTACTAACAATTCAAATTTATCGGACGCTCAAAGGACGGGTACGAAAAGAGTACTAGAAACCGACAAGCGTGTATGAAGAGACTGATGAATGTGGACCAAGCCAAAGATATGTACATAAGTCTAGAGCGAACTGGCGCTTTAGACTCTCTGCCTACCTCGCTAGGGACTCGGCGTGGTGATACATTTGTTAAATTCTGATGTGTATGCAAGAAGAGAGAAAATTACATACATACATACATACATACATATCATCAGGAAGATCCCACGTCATATTATCCGGAAACCATTCCATATACCTACCCTTCTCCAAAACAAACGTAGGCAAAAATTCACCCATACCACGCATTTGTTACGAGTATAATTCGTACTGAGGTAATTTGCGTGATGTAGATATATTCCACCATCCATTGGGTTATCTAAAAGCTGTACTAAAAAAACATCTACATTTATATTAATTAAAGTTGAAACAATTTGTCATTATTCTCTATAAGTACTTATTTTATTATACTTCATTTATAATTATCCATTATAATATTATGTAGCCATATAAGGTGAGTGTTGTGTATACCTGTCATTGATACACATATCAGGACTTTATTTTTATGATTAAGTGTACTTTAATGTTTAATATGTGTATTGTTGGTGTACCTTATAAATAAATAAATAAATAAAAAAATCACGCCAAGTCCCTAACGGGGTAGGCAGAGAGTATAGAGCGCCAGTTCTCTCTAGACTTACATACCTCTTTCGCTTCGTCCACATTCAACAGTCTCTTCATACATGCTCGTCGGTTTCGAGTACTCTTAACGTTCCCGTCCTTCAGAGTCCGATCTATTTGATCCAGGTAGTTGGAAAGTGGCCTTCCTCTGCCTCTTCTTGCACACACTTTTGCTTTGTATATCTGTTTCGTCAATCTTTCTTCACTCATCCTTTCTATGTGTCCAAACCAACGCAACATGCCTTTCTTCATCTTTACAATCACGCCCTCATTCACGCCAGTTGATTTGCGAATCTCTTCATTGCGGATTCGATCTAGAGAAAATTATCGCATTTCAATCACCAAGATCAAATCGATCGACCAATCTGGGACAGGAACGGCATGAGTAACAAAGAGCATGTATTAAGAGATCGTGGAGCTCGACACTCATCTCTCTCTGCCTACCAGGCGAGGGACTTGGCGTGATGATATGGGTATGCAGTCCCAAGTATGTTGTTGGTTTGTGGATATTTTCGGCAAATTTTACAGTTGGCGTTCGAAATATGAGCAGTTACCCAAACATTTTGGTATTAGGTAATCAATCAAAATCAGAATTCGTCGGCGTTGCTTTGATTAATTGTGATTAATTTCTGTATCGATGTTCACTGAATAAATTCCCGGAATTTTTTTTCTAGCAGTAGCGGACTAGCGGTTGGAATAGTCCCTGCAACTCAGACACTGTAAGTTCGAAGCCGGACCGTCTTTAGCAATGAGTTTCACTATCCACAGTAATTTATAAAAAAACATCTGATGAAACTTGCATTCTCTTAATAACAATTCCAAAATGTATATCGTGGTTTTCTTTTTTTTTTATACAACAAGAGTGGCAAACAAGCATACGGCCCACCTGATGGGAAACGGTTACCGTAGCCTATTTACGCTCACGATACCGAATCAGTATCACTTGCGCGTTGCCACTCTGTGTTCGGAGAGTTATACTGTGCTGGCAGCATAATGGGTTTAATCCCTCTGCTTCCAACACAATGTAACAATCCTCCCCCCTCCCCAAGGAGCTCATTACTGGAAACCTTATTCACCGCGTAGGAACACAACACAAAAAAATATGTTATTTGGCTACGGACTTCTGTAAGGTGGAGGTCCTGCCCCAGTCGGGCAGCTCCAAATTCGAACGGGAAACCCGTATGCCCTACCTCTCTTAGGTTAGGAAACGGTCTCGCCATGTGTCACGTTGGCAACTAAATATGTTTCCGGCAAAAAGATGATGTTCGCGAGTGTGCCCTTCGGGAACCGGCGCGGAGATGAACCGATGTCATGACTTTTTATAACCTACCTATATAGATCAATCAAATCAACCCTTGTCAATCCAATGCTGATCATGTGCCCCCTCCAACACATCCCCTTTTCCCTTCTCTGTGATGACGTCACGTGATTAAAGCTCTTCGATACTATTTAGAAGTCTTTACTGTTAGCGGCTACGTAAATGTGTATAAGTTGTATAGCAATTACATTAGTAGCGGAGATAGTTTTTTGCAGTTTATGTCATCGCAGAACTGAAGGGAAATAAGAGTCTATATCACCATCATCATCTTATTCACATGCATCCACGGCTGGGTATAAGCCTCCCAGCCTCTCTACGCCTGTGTTTTCGGTCCTAAGCCAGTCTGTACCACAGTCTTCCAGCCGCCTTAGTATTGTCATCGGGCACAGCGGGCGGGTGGTCTGCCCGTCTGTCGTCTTTCATTTCTTGGCCACCATTCAGTTATCGCCCTTGTCCACCTTCCGTCTTCCCGTCACATAAAGTGGCCTGCCCACCTGCACTTTAGCTTCATGATCCGTATACCTACGTCACGTCCTATATCACCGTCATTCAAATTGTATATACCTACATAAAATAAAAGAGTAATCTTATTTGTAAAATACATACTCTATAACAACAAGCCGAGGGCCCGGGCGTAATAATAAACAAAGAGTGTATATCTGTAAAGCTTCCTTATTGCTCGTGCAATAAAGCACAATTCCGCAGCTCATTTCCAAAATCCGTCACGACTCGGCAGAGTGCAATTTCAAGGTATTATCTTGTGATGCGTACTCATTAAGTTAACGACTACGCAGTTTCCTCGCTTCCATGCTTGGTGAGTCAATAATATAAATCATGCTAATTTTGGAACAGCGACAAATTGGAGGGCAACTTATCCAACTACTATGTGTTAGTGGGATTTGATAGTCGAAAAAAGTCGACAGGAATTAGTGTAATATTGTCTAAGCAGAGTATCGTACAGCATTTTTTTTATTTTATTTATTAGGGAATATAAATAATTAAAGAAAAAACGTCGGACGCTCAAGGACGGGAACATCAAAAGTACTCGAAACCTACGAGCATATATGAAGAGACTGATGAATGTGGAAGAAACAAAAGAGATATGTAAGTTTAGAGAGGACTGGCGCTCTGTACTCTCTGCTTACCCCATTAGGGACTCGGCGTGATGATACGTATGTATGTATTTAAAAACATGTAAAATTTAAAGCTCATGGTGTCACTAATTACAGTATTTAAATATTTTTGTATTATTTAATATATTATTTTAATCGATACGTGTATTAAGTATTTCCCCATCACAAGCTTTGCTTGATTTCTATGTAGGACAATTTGTGTAAAGTTTTCCGACACATTACAATAATATTTCTTTCATCGGAGACTCCCTCAAATTTCCAAACCAATTCGAAACAATTTAATACCTATAATGCCTTGGGACAATTCTACACAAATTGACATAGCCCCAAATTAAGCGTTGCTTGTGTTATGGTAACGAGTCAACGATATATTTACTTATATAAACAGATAAATAGATGGGACATGCAAGACTAAGATACACATACCCGTGGTCATCACACAAATATCTGCCCTCAGCGGTAATCAAACCCGCGACCTCAGGTTTCGCAGTCGGCCGCTCTAACCACTAGACCAGACGGCCGTCAAACTAGACTTACAATATGTATTAGTAAGATTCCGCGTCGGTCTGCAAGATAAGAAACAAAACTATTTGCTGCATGACATTCCTTACTAATATTATAAATGTGAATGTAAATTTGTTTGTTACGCTTTCACGTAAAAACTACTTAACCGATCATCAGAAAACTTTGTACACATATTCTTGATGGCATTAGATATTTTTTAATGAAAAAATAAACATTTTTTACGAAAGATCCGTCAACGCCGACGGAGTCGGGGCACAGCTAGTATCTAATAGGTAATAATAATAATAATAATATATCCTAACGCCTTCCCACAAGGGTCCCCGAAGGGGTAGGCAGAGGTGTATAGGTAATACCCACACACCCACTTTCCGCCAGAGGTATATTAGGTGCCAACGTGACAGATGGCGAGTCCATCGCCGTTACTCAAGCACGACTATACAAGCCTTTGAATTTCTTCTCAGACGTCCTTCTTCCGTCTTCCTTCACCGTAAAGCTCGTGGTGTGACTAATCACTGTACTTAAGTTCAGAAAAACTCATTGGTACAGTCGGGATTCGAACTTGCGACCTTTGCGTCGCAGGCAACTGCTCGAACCACTCGGCCACCACGGCTCATTTATATACTATTTATATATATTTCATCTTATAGGTATAAGAAGAAATTTCGGCTTTGTTTTGACACCACTCGTGCCGCAATATTAATCCCGTAGTTAATCATAACCACAGCTGCGTTTACCTTTAGCCAAGAGCTATTCAATTGACCCCATAAAAACAAAAGAACGATGCATGATCAACACTGGAATTTTATAAACGTCGAAGTCAGATATTTTGGCAGTCTAGCATATCGCTACACGTCACAGAAATATTATCAATCTTAGGGTTATCACATCGGCAGTATCGGCGTAAATTTGAAAAACGTCCATTCGCGGTGCGGAGATACAATCTCGCATAATATTCCCATCGGCTCAGATTGTATCGCGTCGCAGGATTCATAATTTATGGACTGCCTATACCTAGGGGTGTGCTGTGTCGATTGCCAAGGGTTGTTGGTTGCTGGAAGCGGCTGTCTATTGAAGTCATCTCTACAAAAAAATAAAAGTACATATCGTCTAGCCTTCCCATAAGGATAACCAAAAGGGTAGGCAGTAGGTGTGCAGTATTTAAACATCCACTTTTTTGTTGGAGACATATTTAAGTACCAACGTGACTGATGACAAGTCCATGGCCTATACATACGTCTACTTTGAATTTCTTCTCAAACGTGTGCAGGATACTTAAACCATTCGACCACCACGGCTGTCTCTCATACAAATTTCTGACTAGTGTTGTGAGACGTAAGTTATTATTTTGCTTGACAGGGTGGGTGCTGGGCGTCCTATAAGTAGATCTTAAATTGTGTTTTCGCTTGCATACAAAATATGCCCCCTGTCCCTTCAAAGGCGAATAATTTAATTAAACAAGTACGGGTCCCTACGTGCAAGTCGTCTAAAAGGAATTCCATTTCAAATGCAGTCTTGGTTCGTGGTTGGCGATAAGAATATTAAGCGAATGTTTTCGCGGAGTATTTTCAGATCTACACACATTTTTCTTTCACTGGAAAATATTATAATCGGCTTGGTTTTCGATGAGATAATGAAAGAATCTTAGAGTATATATAATAATAATAAAACATATTATATTATGTACATCTAAAATAATTACATCTATATATATCTATACTTATTAATATTATAAAGAGGAAAGATTTGTATGTAAGTATGTTTGTAACGAATTGTCTCAAAAAGTACTGGACCGATTTGAAAAATTCTTTCACCACTTGAAAGCTACACTCACCTTGAGTAATATTGGGTATATTTTCTTTTATAAAAAAAAATGTCTACCCGTGCGAAGCCGGGACGGACCGCTAGTTTACAAATAAGCTTTACGCGAGTAAAAGTGCATATTTTAAATAAGACATAGAAAGACCTGCCCGTTGCCGTAGCAAGCTGGATTTTCGAACAAGCGATAGGGTTTCAATTGAACCCACAAGCGAAGATTAGCATTCGCTTAAGTAGGGAATCTTTTCACACCCTTCTTCAAGAAGGGTGTGAAAAGATTCCTGCAGGGTCGGCAACGCGCGAGTGATACCCCTGGTGTTGCAAGCGTCCATAGGCGGCGGTAACCGCTTACCATCAGGCGGACCGCATGCTTGTTTGCCACCCAAGTGGTATAAAAAAAAAAAAAAAAGGGAAAGTTACCATATTTCACGCTATGAGAAAGCTAAAAAATGTTGGATTAACACATAAGATCCTGTCACGTTTCGGTAACATATCTTATTCGCAAACGAACTTGGAACGGCGGCCGTCGTCCCCTATTCGCTTCCGGCTTTGAAGATAAAAAAATAAATCAATAGCCGAATGGTGATCCCAGTATTAGACACGTGGCAAAAGCATTAAGATTAGACTCGCTGCATAAAGCTCCCGTTACAATTACGCGTGTACGCTAGTTAGGGCAAAAGCGACCGCAGTGTGATAGCTTTTTCTCACCCAAATAATAATGATGAAAATAAGTCAGTTACGTTTTTCATACATACATACTTATCATTACGCCGAGTTCCTAACGGGGTAGGCAGAGAGTATAGAGCGCTAGTTCTCTCTTGACTTACATTCCTCTTTCGCTTCGTCGACATTCATCAGTGTCTTCATACATGCTCGTCGGTTTTGAGTGACGTTTTTCTGTTTACAATAAACATTTAAATTTATACAATACCTTCACGCCTTCCCACAAGGGGTGGGATGGGATGGGTAGAGGTGTGTAGTACTTTTCGCCGGAGATATAATTGGGTTTTACTGTATCTAAAAAAGACTGTAGTATAACTAACTACTTACAGATAAAATATTCATCGGCAATCTGCCAAGAAGACTAGCAGCATTGCCACGCTGGATAGCAATGCTGATTCTCTGAGCGAGATAAGTTCGAGCCTGTCACAAGACGTCTCGATTAGGCGACACGAGACTTTGAAAACGTGTGCTTCAGGATCCCAAGGTCTTTGTGTTTGAATTCCTTTCAAGCAGTTTCATCTCGATGCTTTCCTTCATAAGCTCATGGTGAGATTAACCACTGTACTTAACTTCGGAAAAAACTCGTTAGTGCAGTCGACATTGGAACTTGCATATATTTGCATTTGAGGAGACTTCTCGAACTACTGGGCTACCGCCACGGCTCGAAGATTAACTCGTGCATCAATTTGCTGCCCGTATTCTTAATTTAACTGTAAAATGTGTGCTACCATTTCAAATATTATGATTTACGACCTCTCAACAGCTTCGTGCCACGTCTCATTCTCGTCACTGTCCTATTTTTGTACCAAACCGCGATAATAAGCGTGAAGAGAGAGATAAATAGCTAAATGAAAAATGTATTTATGATAAGTGGTAGATCGCATAAGTTGTGGGCATGCTATCATGGATGACAGTTTTAAGGGGAGTAGAAACCGGGCTTATATATGAAAAATAAAGCAAACATTTAATTTGAAAAACATGAGTGTCAAGTATTTTTTGTTTATATATTCCACAGTTAGTATTTATATTGCGTTATAAATAAATTGGTTGATATTATCAAAGGTACGCTGTTAAAATAAAATAAAAATGTGAACTCTCACAGGACGCAAAGCAAATGTGAAATATCGAAATAATTATGTACAAGTAATGTGCATAAATGAATAGATTACGACACATAAATATGGCATAATGTAAAAATTAAATATAGCGATTTTTCTCCAGAAAATTATAACTGTGTGTTTAATAATTTATTGTCATTAAATAAAAAAATAATGATATAAAATGTATTATTATTATTGTAAAATTATAAATATAATTAGATTGTGACAACTCAATTATTTTAAACAGTGACTTCGGTAATAGTTTTATTCATATAGAATGGCGAAGGCAAGCATCGCTACGCCAGCAGACAGTTTTACGTGCGGCTAAAGATGATTCACATCCAAAAATATAAAAAAAAACATAAGGTATATTTTAGTAAAACTAAATAAAAGCTAAAATGTATGCGTTAGCGCTGTATCAAAACCGCTCAACCGTATGCCAAGAGACTTTCTAAATCCAGCTTAAATTGATGCAAGCCGACGCAAATCGGCATTGTTAGGAGTGCACAGTTGTGTTAGCGCGAACGTGCGTCTTTGTTCAACTAGCATAGTGGAACAATTCATGTGCGATGTAAATTACGTGTAGGTAGAACACTTCTTAATTCAAGAGTTCGACAAATATATATCTTCGCACCCTCTTGGGTTACACAGAGGTGTAACAAGACTATCCTTTCGCTTGAGTCATATTTTTTAGGTGCCAACGTTACAGGTTGCTAATCCATAGCCGTTTTTCAAGCACGACTATACACACGTCTTTGAATGTGTCTTTTTATTTTTTCTGAAATCAAATTCAGACATATGTATATACATAGTCGTGGTACAGAAATGGATATGGACTTGCCATCTGAAACGTTGGCAAGATATGTCTCCGGTAAAAAGTGGCCTACACCTCTGCCTACCCTCCGGACACCCTTGTCACAAGCCACTTTCCGCCAGAGATATATTTTACGTGCCGACGTAACAGATGGCCAGTCCATCGCCGTTACTCAAACACGACTATAGGAGCAATTTAAAAGCCTTTGAATTTCTCCTCAGACGTATGCAGGTTTCCTCTCGATGTTTTCTTTCACCGTAAAGTTAATCACTGTAGTTAGGTTCAGAAAAAGATCGTCGGTCGGGATTCGAATCTGCGATATTTGTTTCGCAGGCAACTACTCGAACCAGTCGGCCACCACTGCTAAATATGGAACATATATTCAGCTGTGGTTTCTAAATTATGTAATACCTAATATATATAGGTATTATATATACGTAACAAGCCATGCGATTGCAGTCCACAAAATATCGGTATAAGCCTATTTGAAACGTCGATACAGCCAGGAGTCAATTTGAGCGGGTCGTAACATTCTACATAAATTATTATTTCCCTTGGGCGCTATCATGCAGCGGCTGTCAATTAAGCATTTTCCGTTCATGTAATATGATTAATTAATGTCTCTAATTAATTGGGACTTCGCGGAATGGATAGTTAAGGGCCTTTATTCAAGCCGTGATCCGTGACAGATTTAATAGGTTTGCAACTTTTTACAAGTGGTTTAACGGCCGTTCTGATAGATCTTTTCTTCTTTTTAATTGAAAATTTCGAGAGAAAGCTAACTAGAATGCTAACGAGTACTGATTAACGAAGTTCTTGGAAGAAAATAAACAGAGCGAATTTTGTTTGTAGTAATTGTAAATTGAGTTTAAATAGAGTTGAATGTGTCTTTTATATAAATTTCAAATGTCACGTTGTTAGTACGTAAATGTATTTGCGGCGAAATATCCCGACTTACTTCCGTCACACACACCTACTTCTGTCATACACCTACTTCTATCACACACCAAGAACGCGTTAATATCATTATACATACCTACATACATATATATCATCACGCCGAGAGCCTAACGGGGTAGAGAGTATAGAGTGCCATTTCTCTCTAGACATCACATTCATATCTATATCGTTTTGTCCACAATAATCAGTCACTTCATACATGCTCGTCAGTTTCGAGTGCTTGAGTGTCCGATCGATTTCATCTAGGTAGTTGGAACGTGGTGTTCCTTTGCCTCGTCTTGCGTACACATTATCTTTCTTATTTATCTATTTTCACAACAGCTTCTCGTCCCCGAAGATATCCGTAGGAGCCGACATGACATGTGTCAAATCCGCCGCCATATTTTAAGCACGACTATACAGTCATACATATCATCAAGCCGATTCCCCCAGATGTGAGCAGAGAAAGCAAAGTGTCAGTTCTATATAACCTTACAGACCTCTTTCGTTTTAACCACATTCATCAATCTCTTCATACATGCTCGTAGATTTCGAGTATACAGAATAGACATAGATTTCCACATTTTTCCTTCACCGTGAAACTCGTGATGTGTTACATAAATTAACCTAAGTTAGTCAAAATACACTAATACAATAACTAGCTGTGCCCTACGTTTTCAGTCGTATAAAATTTGATTTCATTGGTTTATTGTTTCTGAAATAAAACATACACTAGGTAATTATCCAGTTCTACGTCTGTGCAAAATTTCATCCAATTCCGTCCAGCCGTTCTGGCTATGGTTGACTGGTATGGGTGACTGAGTAACAAATTCTCACTATAAATATCTTCACGCCTTACCACAAGAATCCCCGAAGCGGTAGGCTGAGGTGTGCAAGTACTACCTAAACACTCACTATTCGCCAGAGATATGTTTTAAGTGCCAACGTGACAGGTGGCGAGTCCATCGCCGTAACTCAAACTCGACTATACAATCTCACATACATACATACATATCATCACAACAAGTCCCTAACGGGGTAGGCAGAGAGTATAGAGCGCCAGTTCTCTCTAGACTTACATACCTCTTTCGCTTCGTCCACATTCATCAGTCTTTTCATACATGCTCGTCGGTTTCGAGTACTCTTATCGATCCCGTCCTTGATAGTTCGATCGATTTGATCCAGGTAGTTGGAACGTGGCCTTCCTCTGCCTACAATCTCACAAACATTAATAATATTAGTAGGTTTTGTTCACGTCACGATTGATTTAAATTAATTCAAATTCAAACAACAGGCACGTATGGCAAGCTCCACAGTTTAACATCCCCACTCCCCCAGCTAATGCTTGCAACAATAAGGGGACACAAAGACATACATTAACACATAGGGGTACCACAATGGTGTTACTATTTTACGCCACCCCAGTAGAGATTAAACTCAGTTTGAACATGTGTTGTGGCGGTTTAACTAAATAGCCATTTGTTTTATTTGTGAAGTTACTACTTGTTTAACATCAAAGGTATAGTAGTGATAGATCGATTGTAATAATAATAAATACATTTGTTCCGGATTAAGTCTCCATATGTGAGTACTCCGAAGGGGTAGGCAGAGGTTTGTAGTTCGTCCCACAAACAATCGAGACACTTTCCGCCAGAGATATATTTCAGGTGACAACTGCTTTGCCGTAACTTACGCAAGACTCCGCTAGCTTGGACCCTAATCTCGATATTGGGGAGAAGGGGCAAAAGAAGACCACGACACTTAAGAACGGGTACGTCAAAATTACCCAAACTAGCGATCATGTATAAGGAGACTGATGAATGTGCATGAAGGGAAAGAGTTATGTAAGGCTAGTGAGAACTGGTACTAGAATTTCTCTGCCTACCCCGTGTCAGCGTTACGATACGATATGTATGTATATATATGTAGTTGTATTTAATGGAGAAGATATATAGATATATTATAACAATGAGGAGAGTATAGAGCGCCAGTTCTCCCTAGACTTTCATACCTCTTTCGCTTCGTCCAAATTCATCAGTCTCTTCATAAATGCTCGACGGTTTCGAGTAATCTTGACGTTTTATACTCTCTGCCTACCCCGTTAGGGACTCGGCGTGATGATATGATGATGATGATATGATGATGATGATATGATGATGATGATATGATGATGATGATATGATGATGATGATAATAATGAGGATGAATGGTCAACACAGATTAAATCGATTGGACACTCAAGGATGGAAACTTAATGAGTATTCGAAAGCTGTAGGAAGAGACTGACTATTTTGAATGAAACGAAATAAGCCTGTAAGTGTAGAACCGGCGCTGTACTCACTCTGTCAACTCCGTAAGAGATTCAACAAGATGGTAATGATGTATGTATATTCATATTGTTCCACATTTGCGACTAAGGTATTAGATTATGTGAAACGAATTTGTCACATAATTTGACTTCGTCTCTAAGTCCTGATGAGTGTGTTTGTACTTATCTAAATAATAACATTACGAATTGTTTCGTTAATAGCAACCAGTGGAATTACTTGTTTGAAACATTTGTTTTTGAGTGACATCTGACAGCTTCGAGCTTGGCGCTGCTACAAGTATTCATAAGCGTTTTAATTATACAAATTAATTCGTCTTAAATTATTAAGAACGGAATAAGCGTTTAGTCATATGTGGAATAATTTACGTAAAGTCTATGGTACTACAACAAATTATAAATACATACAGACGACCGTCTGTTCTAGTGCTTAGAGCACCTGACTGCGAAACATGAGGTCGCGGTTTCGAATCCCGCTGTGGGCAGATATTTGTGTTGATGAACACGAGTATTTGTACTTTAGTCTATGATGTCCTATGTATTTATGTATATATCTATCTATATAAGTAAATATATCGTTGTCTAGTTACCACAACACAAACTTCGCTTAATTTGGGACTAGGTCAATTTGTGTGGATTCCCAGGTGGAGTCCCAGGTATTTATTATTATTATTCTTTATTTGAAATAAGTCTCATATATTACATTTTTAAATATATATATATAAAAAAAAAACATATTTAAAAATATAAAATATAGGGGCCCACCGGTATCGGGATCAGGGTCCAAGGTACCGGTGGCTAGGGTCCCAGAGAAAGAAATCTCCTCACAATACGTGCTGTTTCGAGCAGTACTGCTTTCTGCATCAGGCACTTGATCCAACCGTCTAACGAGAGCCTCTTGAGGTGTTGGTCGAGGCTCTTTGCCATTAGGCCATTGGCCGTTATTACTATCGGCACAATGATTGCAGAGTCCACATCCCACATGCTGACAATCTCGTGAGCCAAGTCCAAATATTTTATTTGTTTGTCTTTTTATTATTATTATTATTATACATACCGGGTAAGCAGAGAGTATAGAGCGCCAATTCTCTCTAGACTTACATATGATGATACCTCTTTAGCTTTGTCCACAATTATTACTCTTCAAACATGCTCGTCGGTTTCGTTTACTATTTTGATAGAGTAAGTAAACGAAACCGACGTATTATAATATATTATTATTTATATTAGTATTTTTATGTGCCTATACAAATATAAGGAAAAAACAAGTATACGGCTCTCCAATACCCTTAGTAGGTATCAGTAATAGACTTAGTAAGTTCTCAATTCGGGCTTTTATATTTCATTCAGGTAAAATTTTAATCGAGGCTATTGTAAATTGAAGCACCCAGTGACACCAATGATTTAGTGATTTTGTTATTTTTTTTTAAATATTGCGGCTAATTTCATTAATCATTAATTTCTTTAAAAAGTTGCTGCACACAACATATGTCAACACAAATTTTAAATTTTAATATGCTTTATCCTCACCCCCCGAGACAATGTATAAGGGTAGTTAGTACATGTATCCAGTGAACGCTACATGCACCCCATCTGTTATAATAAATCGAAGGGAACGCCAGATTTCTTCATTTTAATATCAACTTTTTTGTCCTCATGCTAAGTTAAAATTTGGTATGTACTTAATATTAGTGGGCAATATCTAAATTATGCATGTTTTAATTTCACGCTCTTGTCACGAAAATGTAAAAGCGCTTTTTTTGGTAACACAAGTTAAAACCTCTTCAGATTTAATTTATAGTTACCGCGTAGGATGATATCTAGTAATTTTAAAATAAGAATTAAGTTTTACATTTTTTTCATGTAAATAAATTTATTATCTTGTTATCACGCTACATCAAAAGTACCTCCTCCCAAGCATTTTAGCTATAGAATTATTAAGTTAGAAATAATTTGAAAATATTTTAATGATTCAGAGCACTTTACTACGTTCTACAACATTTTCTGGTTTCATTTTGGATTGGCATAGTGACGAAGTATATCAGTTTTTGTTTCTTATTCAGTAAACGTACAGTTAAACTGAAAAAAATGGAATTCAGCGAGCATTTACACCGAGAGACTTTGACACAAGAGACTGATGAATGTGGGTGAAGCGAAAGACGGCTGTAAGGTTTTAGAGAACTGGCGCTCTTCTGGCTTTAGGTAACCTAATAATGGTAAGATTTTTGATAATTAATTTGAATAAAATGTTCATTATTTCTCACCAAATCCAGGCTTTTATTCCTAAATGAGTTTTTTTTAAGATAAAAAATGTATTCTATGCTGGTCCCAACTGTTAACTTAAAATGTTAACCACTAAAGCGGGCAAGTACGCAGTTCGCATCATTAAAAATGGTTACCGACAGCTACACTCCTTGCTGACCCTGTTGAAATCTTTGCACATTCACCTTGAAGACGACCTGTTTAAAAATGTAAGCTGCAGTGTATAGCAATATATATTGTTTTTTTACATATGGAAAAAAAATGTATGGTGGACGCAGTGACTGTTATTAGTCGTATAGGTGTGAACGCATCATTAAATTGCATTCTGGAATTTCGCATTTCAATCTAAAATGTACAATTTGTAAGCAGTAATATCTGTTAGTGTGTCCATAGATTTCAATCAATTGTGAAACAAATGTCAGTGAACAGCATTTCTATGCCACTTACACCCCACAACATATAGTTGGTATGATAATGTAGGGTGCATATAAATGCGAGCACGGAATTGGATAATACGTTTTAATAAGTGCAAAAAGTTTACCGTCGTGGTCCCCCTATGGTATCTGCCGGTCGCACATATCCGGCTTAAGAACTACACGTGTTTTCAAAAAGATAATAGGGAAATGTGTTCACGCCTTCCCATAAGGGGCTCGGGTGCAGAGAAAGGTTAAGGTCTTATAGCACCCTGTATAAGATATCCTACCAATCCTTACAGAAATTATAAATGTGAATGTAAGTTTGTTTGTTTGTTTCGCTTTCACGTAAAAACTATTAAACCGATCATCATGAAACTTTGTACACATATTCTCTTGAGTATTTATTATTATTAGGAAGGATATAGGAATGTTTATAACAAATAAAAAATGTGGTTAAGTCTAAAACATATTATTGGTGCAAATCACTGTCTTGTCATTGTGTCATGTGTGTCTTGCATATAACTTCCTCAAACAGTCGACCACATATATATATATATATTATTATTATTCCCACAAGGGTCCCCGAAGGGTTAGGCAGAGGTGTATAGGTAATACCCACACACCCACTTTCCGCCAGAGGTGTATTAGGTGCCAACGTGACAGATGGCGACTCCATCGCCGTTACTTAAGCACAACTATACATACTCTCGATGTTTTCCTTCACCGTAAAGCTCACGTAATATCTTCTGCACAATAATATCATATATAAAATTAAATTAATTATTTTTTATTATATAAAACTGAAAATCATTATTTTAAAATACTAATAATGCTGATAACCGACGTTTACTTTTAAGTGAAGTGGTAACCGCATACCATTAGTCAGACCGCGTGTTTGCTTACATCTTAGTAGTATAAGAAATCAATACGACAATATTAAAGCAGAAAATCAATATCCTTATTTATGATTCACATGTAAATTATAAAGAAGAATGACGAGGCAATTTCCTTAGAAAACACAAATTTTCCTAAGATTTTGTCAAAATGTTCAAGGTCATATATTATCACAGTTATAAAAAAGTAAATTCAATGAAGTGTACAATCGTCAACAGAATGACGTTACATATTTTCAGCGGTCACGTCGGGTCTCGTCAAGGATCGTTATGAGCCGGCGTTCTATTTCCTGACCGCTTTTCGAGAACGTAAGGGAAATATATTTTGGACACGACTATACTTTTAATATTATTTTCTCATTAAGATACACATTACATTAGCCAAGCAATGTACAAATATTTGTTATTATTATTCCTTTCCATAGGTACCCACTGGTCCAAGGTCTATTTAATATTTTTAAATAATAAATCTGTTTTTTTTTTATTTTAACCAATTTGTATTTCAGTTCGTTCAAATAGTTCAAAATATATTTGTCATATAATAATAATCAATCTTAATCTAAGTAAAATCGCGAAATCGGACACCGATATAATAATAATAACATGTGTTCAGAGGTGTACAACGCGGTCACATTAACTTGACGCATGGCTTTGATGACGTCATTTTGGGGGTCAGGTACGGTGCGAAAAAAAGCATGTAGCTTAATAAAACTATATTTTTTTATTTTGGAGCATAGGTTTTATTTGTTAATCTTGCAATAGGTTGCATCATGTATTTTTTATACAATATAATTGAAAACTATTTTGTTTGTTTTAAAACACTTTCATCACAAGATTTCTGCCTTCACAGTGTATAGATTTCCCCATGTTAAAAAAATTGTAGTAACAAAAATAGTCCAAAATTAACAAAAACAGTCCAAACTTAAACAATAACGAAAACGTAACAAAATATCCAATAACAACAATAGCAACAGAAAACTAGTCAACATATCGTCACGCGTATAACGGTAACTGAGACGCTAACCACACTGACGATTGCCGGGCGAGCTAAGGGAATGCGGGGGGAAGCGGGCGGGGCCTCGCATTCCAGCGATGCGTCAAGTTAATGTGACCGCGTATAGGTAGTACCCACACACCCACATTCCACTAGAGGTATATTTTAGGTGCCAGCGTACATATTCGACTTAAGCGGGAATTGAATCCGTGAGCTGAAGATTCGCAACAGATACTTAAGCCACTACTCCGGAGAATCATACTGCTACTATATTAACCCGAAACTGGCGCTATGCTCTCTGCCTACCACGTTGGGAACTCAGCGCGATGATGTATGAGCTTATTCCTCTCTTAAAGTGCTTTAGAGCAATAAAAATAGAAACAGACATAGTTTCAGTTTCATACCACGAAACACTCATAAATCATCCGAAAAAGAAACTGTTTCGAAAAAATCCTGCAGATGACATTAAAGTATGGCTACTATAGTTGACGCATAGAAGTGATCCTAAATTGTACCCAGATTTACGGACGCGAGTCCGACACTATATTTTGAGTGATTTCACTAGAAATTTAACATCAAATGCAATTAGCCATTCAGAATTGTTTAGATATGCAACACTGCGTATTGGTTTAATCCATATTTGGTCTATAATCATAATCATAATGTTTTATTTGCAAAAACATTGTATAAACAGGCTTTACAATTTCAAATATATAGTACAAACATAATAATATAATATAATATTCCAGCGAACAATTATATTAGCGAACAATTAAAGTGTTTTTTTAAGTACTAATTTCTAAAAATGCTTGTCTACAAAGTGTAATACAACAAATCAATCTATAAATAGACTTGTAAGTCTCTACGTAATTAGCGACTATGCCACTAAGGTTTACTTCTGCGAAATGAACTCTCAAAAAAAAATCTCGAGTGAATGAAGCGCTTCAATAAGGAGGTGTGCAGTGCAGAAAACTGCCGGGTCGACAGTGCGCCAACGATATCCTTGCTGCTGCATGTATCCAGAGGCGGTGGTTATTTTTTTT
Organism: Drepana arcuata; assembly: GCA_016069955.1. Taxonomy (NCBI): domain Eukaryota; kingdom Metazoa; phylum Arthropoda; class Insecta; order Lepidoptera; family Drepanidae; genus Drepana; species Drepana arcuata. The sequence continues at coordinate 18,992 of JACCPG010007558.1, forward strand.
CCCACATTGGTAGCAAATAAGCATGTGGTCCGCCTGATGGTAAGCAGTCCGCATACAAACGCTTTCAACACCAGGTAACGCTCGCCTGCTGCCTAACTTGCAGGAATCTTTTCACGTCCTTCTTAAAGAACTCCATACTCTCCAGGGAAAACCTCAACGGGGAGCTCATTCCTAATGAGATGACGCAGTAGTACTAGTAACTGTAGAAGACATTAACACGCATTCCCAGCGGATAACATTAAGAATGTTTCTTACAAGGAAGGAAGCGTACTTCCAATTGGAAGAGCTTCTATTTAAATCAAAGCGAAGGAGGTTTGGAAGTATAGTATATTTATCGCGCGGTCTATCTGTCTACGACGTGATGATATGTATGTATTTCTACACAGTTAAATAACATGAAAAAAATGTAGTGGTGGCCGAGTGGTTCGAGTAAGTTCGAATCCCGATTGTACCAACGATTTTTTCTGAAATTAAGAACAGAAATAAGTCAAACTACGAGCTTAACGGTGAAGGAAAACATCCAGAGGAAACCTGCATACGTCTGGGAAGGAATTCATAGGCGTATGTATAGTCGTGCTTGAGTAACGGCGATCGACACGCCATCTGTCACGTTGGTACCTAAAATACAAAAATCTCTGGCGGAGAAAGGGCGTGAGGGTCCTACCCATTTCCCTTCGGGGATATGGGTTGGACTTTCCCCTTGTGGGAAGTCGTGAGGATACATGAAAAAACTTTTGACTAAATTAAATAGTCGCATTAAATTTTATATTTAAATTTAAAACACTGTAACATATATTGCATTCCAAATTCAGATTGGAATGCGCAGCCAATGTTTCACAAAACTTGAGTGGTTTGTGTACGACATGAGTATAACATGCTGGCTTCATGCCAAATAACTTTTGAGTAATACGCTTCTTCATGCTACGTCGTTAATAGGCTTGGATGAATGGAAACGGCGTGCATGCAATACTGCGATATGTCATAGGGCTGTATTTATACCGAAACAGTTGCTAAGTTAAATTAAACTGTGGTGGCCGAGAAGTCGAAACGCAAAGGTTGCAACTTCCAAACCCGACTGTGAATATTTTTCAGTACTTAAGTATAGTGATTAGTTACAACATGGGACGGTTTATAAAAAAATAATAAAACAAAGAAATAAATATGGAATATAAAAACAGTACCGAAATAAGAAAACTTACCAAACAAAAACATGGATGAAAATTGAAAGAATTGATTCCAAAGGGCTCTGACCACCATTTCAAAGGGACACAATGAAACAAATAAAAAACACATGAGACGGTGTGAGACAGATGGAGTGAAGCGATATACACATATGTATGATGGCCATACACATATGCACATATATATAGACAAGACGTCTAGTGGTTAGAGCTCCTGACTGCGAAACTTGAGGTCGCGGGTACGATTCCCGTTGAGGGCAGGTATTTGTGTGATAAACACTAGTATTTGTACTTGTACATTAGTCTTGGATTCCTTTGTATCTATGTATATAAATATCTAATTTAAGTATGTATACCGTTGTCTAGTTCCCATAACATAATCTTTGCTTAATTTGGGGCTATGTCAATTTGTGTGGAATTGTCCCAAATTATTTATTATTAAAAGTATTATCCATATAATATGTCTTCACGCCATCCCGTAAGTGTCCCCGAAGCGGTAGGCAGAGGTTTGTTGGTAGTAGTGTGCGTGTGAGCCTTTCCGCCAAAGATATATTATAGTTGCCAACGTGATAGATGATGAGTCCATCGCCATTACCCAAGCACGGCTACATACGCCTTTGAATTTCTTCTCATCATCATCATCACAAATTTAAGAGCTGGGCTCTTGTCGGCGTCTCTGATGCAGTCCCCTCCATTCGCTTCTGTCCAGCGCAACCTCCTTGACCTCCTTATACGTCATGAGAGAATTTTTTTCCTTAATCTGACCCATGTATGTTAATCTTGGTCTTCCTCTTCCTCTCTTCCCCTCTACCTTTCCTTCTAAAATGTTTCTAAAGAAGCTATCATGTCGTATAAGGTGGCCTATCATCTTTCCTCTTCTATTCTCGACTGTTTCCAGCAGAATTCTTGTTTCTTTAACTCTTTTCAGCACGTCTTCGTTTGTCACCCTTTCCGTCCAGCTGATTTTTTCCATACTTCTCCAGCACCACATTTCAAATTTCTTCTCAGTTTGATTTATTTATAAAATGTTTTTAAAGTGTAAAGTGAGTTATAAATTATAAAGTTCGTTTTAAAGATTATAAATATAATGCATCTATATTCCAGCTTGCCCTTCCCGGAGAATGTTGACAATGTTATGATTAACGACAGGACGCGGGGTCAATGCACTTCGCTGAATCATCCAGAATATTTGTGGCCGACGTCAGCTTTATTTAAATTTATGAAATTTGACTTACCCATATTTTCGTGCAGGTGCTTTCGGGACTGTATTTTTTTTTGTTATGAGAAAGAATATTCGTGATTGATTACTTACAATAATTGAGGCTTGAAAGATTTCATCGTATTGTAATCATTATTTAATCTATGGAAGTTGTAAACATTGATTATTAATCTATGGAGTCTTTGTATTCATTTTAGGACTAAGTACTAATTACTTCATATTTATGTATTTTTATGATAATAAATTATATTGATATTTAATATCGGTTAACATATAATAATAATAATAATATATCCTCACGCCTTCCCACAAGAGTCCCCGAAGGGGTAGGCAGAGGTGTATAGGTAATACCCAACCCACACACCCACTTTCCGCCAGAGGTATATTAGGTGCCATCGTGACAGATTAAATATCAATATAATTTATTATCATAAAAATACATCACGTTTAATTTATATAACGACAATCTTGTGTCCGCGAATCGATATTAATCACCAATACATTTTGTTATATTTTGTTTTGGACACATAGAAAGGATGAGTGAAGAAAGATTGACGAAACAGATATACAAAGCAAAAGTGTGTGCAAGAAGAGGCAGAGGAAGGCCACGTTCCAACTACCTGGATCAAATAGATCGGACTCTGAAGGACGGGAACGTTAAGAGTACTCGAAACCGACGAGCATGTATGAAGAAACTGATGAATGTGGACGAAGCGAAAGAGGTATGTAAGTCTAGAGAGAACTGGCGCTCTATACTCTCTGCCTACCCCGTTAGGGACTTGGCGTGATGATATGTATGTATGTACATTTTGTTATATATATATATATATATAACAAAATGTACATACATACATATCATCACGCCAAAATGTATATATATATATATATATATATATATATATATATATATATACATTTTGTTTGTATAATGACAACACTAGATTGGCGGGAATGACGTGAGACGAGGCGGGAGATTTGCATTGTTCTAATATGGAATAAACATTTTTGCGGGAAACAGATGTTACTAAGACGAGTTGTGTAAAGCAGTAATAAATAGTTAATTATTTCCAAAGTCCTGCAGTTTTTCCTGAATTGAAGATCTGTATCCTTTCAGTATAGTATCAAAATCCTAGTAAATATAATAGAAATTATGAAATCGTATGATAATACATACATACATGCATGTATGAAGAGACTGATGAATATGAACGAAGCGAAGACTACATCACGCCGAGTCCCTAACGGGGTAGTCAGTGAGAATAGAGACGATCTCTCTAGACGAATATTCAGTATTCGAATTAACTGTTGTTTTTAGTGTAACCACCGACAGTCATTCAATTATCCCGAACCCCCGCTCGTAACTACTATATATATATATTTGAACTCGTTGTTCTCAAGTTGGCACTTTAAAAAGATATCTGTGGCGGAAAATGGGTGTGTTGATACTACCTATACATCTACCTACCCCTTCGGGGACACTAGTGGGAAGGCGTGTGTTATGGAACCCTAATACACTAATACCGCTGACATGGACATCGGCTCACAGCATTGCACAATGCACCGGACGGTAGCACGAGCCGCAGCGTCAGCATAATGTAAATTGGGTTAATGAGCCGAATATAGGTATAAAAACTTTAGTTAATATATTAATTAAATGATCACACTTCGATCAACTAGCATAAGTAATTAGTTGTAATGTAATTTTATTTTAATTAAAATAAGTTATATTGGATTGTTTTTTTTTTGCAACCTCCGGCTGTAGAATCCATAATTTTGTGAAAATATTTTTATTATATTATTTATGTTTTATAACAGAAAAAAATAAAAGCGCACGTCACAGATAGATAATCATAAATTTATTCTAAAACCAAACATATTCGTTCATCTGTGATCGATTAAACAGCCAGTTTACGAGGTCGGTATAAAGTAAACACATTAAGGTGGCGGTTGTAATTTTTATTTCTCCGCATTTTACAGTACATCAATCAAGATGATGGATTGATCAATAACGAGTGAGAGAGAAGTTTATAGCATTTTAATGTCCATTTTAATATTTGTATACGCATAAGTACTATGACGGCTAGACTTTGTTTTTCTCATGACTCGAATACTAGTCTTTTTCTTGGCATACATTTTGAATGTAAAGTATTATCTCTGAAAGAAAAAACACTGGCTGTTGGAAATATTATTAAAAGAAGTTGGTTTTAAATAAAAAATAACATGGTTTTAAATAAAAAATAACATTATGAGAATGTGGTTGACCTCCTTCCAAGCGATAGAACTGAATTTGATGATGATTGTGTATTGCACGAATAATACGAACTATTCTAACAGTTCGTAATTAAGTATTATTTTTCTTTTTAATTTCAAGTCACTATCATTGAACGCTCACTAAAACGGTAAGCTATAATTAGTTTTAGCAATATGTTCGACAAGTAATAGCTGTTTTGTTGTGATTCAACCGTATCAAATTACTAGAGGGGACCTCCCTACTATGTGTCGCAAATAATGTGAGCAGCACACATAATTTTAATTTTGGACGGCTTGCAAATTAATTGACAGAGGACCTTTCAGTTGCTGGCGATGTAAAAATGTGTTCATACTACATACATACATACATATCATCACGCCAAGTCCCTAACGGGGTAGGCAGAGAGTATAGAGCGCCAGTTCTCTCTAGACTTACATACCTCTTTCGCTTCGTCCACATTCATCAGTCTCTTCATACATGCTCATACTATTTATTATTATAAACATATTTTTACATCTAACAATGATTACAAAGAACAGTTGACACTAACTACTTACAGATAAAATACTTGTCATTACATCTTATATTATTTTTGAAGTTATATTATAATTATATTATATATATTATATTATAATTATATTATTTATAGTATATAGTTGGTAATACCCACACACCCACATTCCGCCAGAGGTATATTAGGTGCCAACGTGACAGATGGCGAGTCCATCGCCGCGCCGTTAATCAAGCACGACTACATATACGCCTTTGAATTTCTTCTCAGACGTACGCAGGTTTCGTCTCGATGTTTTCCTTCATCGTAAAGCTCGTGGTGTGACTAATCACTGTACTTAAGTTTAGAAAAACTCATTGGTACAGTCGGGATTCGAACTTGCGATCTTTGTGTCGCAGGCAACTGCTCGAACCTCTCGGCCACCACGGCTTCATATATATTATAATTTTACTTTTGTTTTTTTCGCTTACTAGAATACAGTCTTAGTTAAAGTCTTAGTTAAAGGTTCAGAAACGCGCCGCTAGAATTGTCGATGATCCCATGCTCACAAGCGGCTTGGAATCACTAAGTCTGAGGAGAGACTTTGCCTCCCTGTGTGTGTATTCTACCGCTTGTATAACGGGAAGTGTTCTGCAGAATTGTTCGACATGATGCCCACCTTCTACCACCGCACCTCTAGCCATCGACGGGGAATTCATCCCCATACCTTGGAACCACAAAGGTCTCGCACTGTGCGCTTCCAAAGGAGTTTTCTTCCTCGAACGCTCAGGCTGTGGAATGAGCTCCCCGTTGAGGTTTTCCCTGGAGAGTACAGCATGGAGTTCTTCAAGAAGGGTGTGAAAGGATTCCTGCAGGGTCGGCAACGCGTGAGTGATACCCCTGGTGTTGCTAGCGTCCATTGGCGGCGGTAACCGATTACCATCAGGCGGACCGCATGCTTGTTTGCCACCCAAGTAGTATAAAAAAAAAGTTAGAAGCCATTTGCAATGACAGAGATACCTAAATCGTGAATTATAAACGAATCTTCAGAGTATGTCATGCAATATACGGTATGTTAGTGGATACATTTACACCGACACAGTTATTATGATAATTGTTACAAATTACTGTATATCCTAAGGGCTATATTTCAACTCAGTATCATGTCTAACACCCAGTAATAATTAGTAGCAACACGACACAAAATGACGGGGCAATTCCACCCTAATTGCTTTATTAATGTTAAATTGGCAATTTCCTCCTGGAAACTTTTGTATATTTTTAGGTTTATTTTTCTACCTTTTAAGCCGTGATTAATTGTTTTTTGTAATTTGTTGGTGAAAGTAACTTTGTGTATTAAATGCTGTCATGAATAGGAAGCGAGCGCTAAGGTGATGTATTGTATGATACATCACAATAGGACAGTAGGACAGTAGATACGCCGAGCCCTTCACAGGGTAGGCATAGAGAGTACAGCGCCGTTTCGCTTTCAATTTCGGCTGAAACATATTTATGTTTCAGCATATTTATGTTTCAACATATTTATGTTTTATGTTGTATTATTTGTCATTACTGTTTGTCTTTAAATGTGTGTGTTTGTACAATAAAGGATATATTATTATTATTATACAACGCCGAGCCCTTCACAGGGTAGGCATAGAGAGTACAGCGCCGTTTCGCTTTCAATTTCGGCTCAAACATATTTATGTTTCAGCCGAAATTGACAAACACACACATTTAAGGCAAACAGTAATGACAAATAATACATGTAGTAGGCACAATAGGCGGCCTTATCGCAAAAGCGATTTCTCCCAGGCATTGTATATATATATATATATATATATATATATATATATATATATATAAAATAAAATAAATATGTGTCTATGTAATATAATATAATATCCTCTCGACTTCCCACAAGGGTCCCCGAAGGGGTAGGCAGAGGTGTATAGGTAATACCCACACATCCACTTTCCGCCAGAGGTATATTAGGTGCCAACGTGATAGATGGCGAGTCCATCGCCGTTACTCAAGCACGACTATGCATACCTACGCCTTTGAATTACTTCTCAGACGTATGCAGGTTTCCTCTCAATGTTTTCCTTCACCGTAAAGCTCGTAGTGTGACTAATCACTTACTTAAGTTCAGAAAAAACGTGCGTCGTAGGCAACTGCTCAAACCACTCGGCCACCACGGCTCTGATGTGTCTATGATTCAATATATATGTGGTTGCGAGACGACGTTGCACTCAAAAATGCTGGTGGCGACAAATACAGCTTGTATTGTGGTACAGATCGCAGTGGTTTAAACCTACACTGCTTGTTAAAACATTTTTTTTTCTACAAACTTTAAAAAAGTTTTAGAAAAATAGCAACTTGAATACTCTGACTGAATACACCTACCAAAGATAAACTTTATGTACAGCTAGATTACATAAAACTAGCATAATATGTCGAGCAAGCAATATGCTTTTTTAATAAGCTACCTCAAAAAGTTATTGAATTACTTTTGAAGAGTTTTAAACCTATCATTAAACTTAAATTAATTCAAAATTTATTGTACACCAGATTATTTGAATGATGGACAGGCATCGAAATGACTTGCTCCTCTTGTAGAGAGTTTATACGTAAGTTATACTTTTTCTACCCCTGCGTAAAAGGAAACAAATGTTACAAAAAAAAACAGAGGAGAGTGCCGTTTCTTCTTCTGACAAGTTTTTTTCTTGGAAACGTTAGTAACTTTTCTTTTTTATTTAGTACATACATACATATCATCACGCCAAGTCCCTAACGGGGTAGGCAGGGAGTATAGAGTGCCAGTTGTCTCTAGACTTACATACCTCTTGCGCTTCGTCCACATTCATCAGTCTCTTCATACATGCTCGTCGGTTTCGAGTACTCTTAACGTTCCCGTCCTTGAGAGTCCGATCTATTTGATCCAGGTAGTCGGAACGTGGCCTTCCTCTGCCTCTTCTTGCACACACTTTTTTTATTTAGTATGTGACGAATAAAAGATTTTGATTTAGTACCACTCAGGCACTACGGCTCAGCAATAAAACAAGCGAAGTCGCTATCTTCAAACAATAGCTGAGAATAATTAAACATAACTAAGCGCTGTTTATCAGGATTTTCAGAGCGAAGTCATCCATCTTGATCTTAGACAATTGCGTGGCATTAAATACGATTTATAACTAACGGTTTGCAGTCTCACCGGCTAAGCGGTCGTATTGTAATGCTCGCGAAAGTTGGGATTTGGGGAACGCTGATTATTTGGGAGATTGGAGTCGAACGTTGAGACCACAGAACGTTTCGGGCGATTACGGTAACGTGACAATTTTTTTTGTGGCTTTTTTATTCATACCCTTCTTAAAATACTCCATGGTATAGCATGGAAGGAAGGGCAGGCCTTTGGGGAAGACCTCAATGGGGAGTCAATTCCAAAGCCTGAGAGCTCACGGAAAGGAACTCCCTTGAAACCGCGCAGTGCAAGACCTTTTTGGTTCCTTCTGCTATGAGGACAAATTTCCCGTCGATGGCAAAAGTAGTGCTGGTAAAAAAAATATGTATGTATGGAAAGGGTGGGAACGTCAGGAGTAGTAGAGTATGTATGAAGTGGATTATAAATGAGGACGAAGCTTAAGAAGAGGTCTAGAGAGAACAAACTCACTACTGCTCACTCGCGAGGATTCAGCGTAATGACAGATATGTATTTCATTTTTATTTTATTCAATTACCTTAGCTCTGATATATGGAACCAAAGCAAACAATGTTCACTTGGACACGACAAAAGAATCTGTCTGCAAACTGACATCCCTAATGGAATTCATTTTTCCTTTCTGAGCTTCTCAAACTTCAACTCCCTCGCATTTTTCGTCCTGTGTTTAAATAAAAGTAATGTAGGTTCTATTTAATCTGGATATTGTGCCTGCGGGATTGGCCAGCCTGTACCAGTTGGCAGTGTTTTACTTTCATCATTTCTCATGAAAGGAAAATAAGCAAGAAAGAATTGGTAAAGTATACTTAAACTATATGTATTAGAAAACTACTTCGTATTCATTATAAAGAATGGTGTTTTTTGTAAATGTATATATATATCCGTACGCCTTCCTACAAGGGGTAGGCAGAGGTGTATAGGTAGCCCCCACAGACCCACTTTCCGCCAGAGATATAATTTTTGTGCCAACGCGACAGATGGCGTGTCCATCGCCGTTACTCAAGTACGACTATTACATACGCCTTTCAATTTCTTCTCAAACGTATGCAGGTTCCCTTTCGATTTTTTCTTCACCGTAAAGCACGTGATGTAATTAATACAGTCGAGACTAAAATTTACAATATTTGCGTTGAAAGTAGCCCACTCTACGGCTACAAATACCAATGTTGAAAAACCAAATTCAATTCGTTCTAAATAACAAAACGTAAAAATTTACCGCTTGTAGCTACATATGTAAATGAGAATTTATACTTCAATAATTCCACATCCACGTCTCACGACCAATAAATTATTGTTAGAATTTTATTTTACCAATTCTGAGGTATTTGCACGCTATAAATGCTAATTTCGCGTTTGGAGTATTGCATGTGACGTTACAATGTATTATTTACAGCCTTCCTTCTGACGCCGTCTTATGTCGATCCATCATCGGTTATAAAACCATATGGGGAAAAAAATGTTGCGCAACAAGCAGGCATGAGTGTTGTCTGGAAAATGTTAACGTCGTCGTTTGTAATGTTCGGGAAATTGCAAAGTTTGAATGTCGTTAAAACTGTGTATTATTCACTTTCTGCGTGAAGTTATTAAACATCCAAATATATATTCAACGTGAGAGACGTAAAAAAAAACTAATTTCTTTAGATAAATATGGACCACTCGCTTATATATATATATATCTCTCTCTTTCGCAATTTTGAAGAATTATTCAAAATTGCGTTAAAGTTGCGCGGGTTCCCCAAACGATTTTTACATTACTCCTAAATAAGATTTAATCGAATTAATTACGGTTTCGTCACACTGAGACACGCACAGAGTCAGAAGAAGTAAAACGCCAATACTCTAGATTTACAGAATCTCTTTCGCTGTTCTTTTTCTTTCGCCCACATTAATGCTCGCCGGTTTCGAGTACTACTATGCTTAAAACTAACGTATAATTATATGAACAAGAAAGTAACATCTTTAGCACAACTTCACGTTTGAAAAGCTTGTAAAACAAAGTACCTTCTCAAGAACATACCTACCTTTCGTAATTTTATCTGTACGAGGTTCGGAAGATTTATTTGCGAGAAAAAGTACAAAACGAATCCTGAAACTGAAGCCCGTAGCTAAAGGCTCCAAAACGAATACTAAAAAGTTGATTCCAAGAGAAATATATATCTCCACAAATATTTATGGCAGATATAGAATAAACTAACATACAAAAATGATGCGTAGGATTAGAAGGACTTATATTATACAAGTTGCCACAGAAAATAAGGCAGTTGCTCAAAAAAGTGATAGAGTATAACGACAGATAGTAAATGAAATAAATTTTTTTAGTTTACAAACGCTTGATTTATTTTAGAATAAAAATGTACTGTACCGAAAAAGTTGTACACTTAGAATCTAACTTGGTTTATCTTTTTTTTATACAACAATAGTGGCAAACAAGTATATGGCGAACCTGGTTGGTTACCGTAGACACCCTGTGAGGAATACTCACCCTCGGCGTGATGACATTTATAATGTTTTATTATTTATTAAGGAATTTTGTGCGACTTAAGAGTGTAAAATATTAAGGGATTAAGTACATATGTAAGTGTTTTATGTTACATAATTTATGAGATTTTCAACATATTGTATGTAAATCTGATATCCAAGAAATATCGAAAGAACACGAGGAGAGAAAATACCACGAATAAAAGTTGGATAAACGAATTTGTCAAAAATGTACATACGTGATTGTTACTTATTTCAATACGTAATAATATTCACCAAGGGTAGATCATCCAAAATATAAAGACCCCTGGCATTGATACCCCCTTTAACAATAAACGCAAGGGTCGGATGCCAAGTTATATTGGTGGTATAAACTATGGAATTCTTTCCATTGGGATTCGGCGTGCCGACCCTAATGTCGTTTCGTGTTAAGTCACCCTCCCATACAGGGGTGCGAAAGTCTTATAGGGAAAAGAATATAAGAATGTGACCATTAATTAAAGTCGGAACGTTTGGTGCCTTGTCTTTGTAGAATGCGTGTCTTGGCAATCGTTGTAATGCTTCTATTCTTATGCTATCAGGAAGAAGATACACACTTTAATTTAAAAGCTTGTGCAATCTCTAACAAGTGAGTACAGACACAAGAAAACTTTTTTTATACCACAAGGGTGGCAAATAACCAAGCGGTCCGCCTAATGGCAAGCGGTTACCGCGCCGCCTATATACGCTGGCAGCACTAGAGGTATCGCTCGCTAACAACCCTAATATCTCCAGTATCTCTCAAAAATTATGAAGAAACCTGTATACGTCTGAGAAGAAATCCCAACTTTAATATTATAAATGCGAAAGTAGCTCTGTCTGTCTGTTACCTTTTCACGCCTAAACTACTGAACCGAAATGAAATTTGGTACAGAGATAGCTTAGAGCTTACTAGGTAACATACTTGCTATACTTTTTAATGCAAAAAGGGTTGTAAGGGGTTGAAATAGGGGATGAAAATTTGTATAGAAGTTTCGCCTTTTTGTAAGCTAGCAGCTTAAAACTTATTTTTTAGGCTCTTGATTACATATAAATTAATATAACATTCTAAGTTTGTAAAAACATTACCCTTAAGGGGTAAAATAAAAATAAAATTAAATGCTGCTTAATATCACTTTTCCGCGCGGACGAATTCGCGGGCACAGCTAGTTCAATATATATATCCTGGCAGATACTGGGTACTAATTAAGGGGATTCTCGCTCCGGCCGCCGTACCGAGCAGACGTGTGCTCCCACCGCTCCCGCGCTCTGCGCCCGCTACGACCGGCAGAAGCCACACCCGCCGCTACGCAAATCGCCACGCGGTAGCCGCACGTGGTGATTGTTGGTCGCCTTTTTCAAGGCAACAACAATCACAATTCTTTCTTGTTTCTCGACAATAATATTTGTCCCCTTCTGGGAAAATCCACAGTTTCGTGGTCACTCGGTGGAAACCAAGCGGTGCCAACGAACCGAGTGGGGCGCTGCCCCGTTGCGCTCTTAGCCTTGCCCCTTCAGGGTAAGGCTACAAACGGACGGGACCAGGTTCACCGGCCTTGGGGTCTACCCTAGTCGCGCCTGGTCATCACCCACCGCCCACCCTACCTATCCCTTACCTCCTATCCTCCGGTGTTAGTTTGGGCACTGTCCACGGACTAGTGCTCTCTACACCGGAACAGTCAGGAACCCGCTGCACAATAAGACTGGCCCAACGTCATGTCCATAAGTATGGACCCCCAAGCCTCACTGGCATTTCTCGCGCGGCTCTTAGAAACCGTGCCCACCCTCCGACGTCAATTTGACGAATTCACCCGCGACGTAATCGCGGGTACTTCCACTGCCGACGCAACAGCAGCGCTCGACAAGAGCGCTATCATTGACGTCACCAATGAGGCCAACAAGTCTCAAGACTCCCCCCTGTCCCCCGACTCTGTCATCGTAGACTCCGAAATGGAGTCACTTCAATCTGAGTCGTCCGAGGGCTCCTCGGACGAATTCACGCCCATCACGGGCTCCAAGAAGCGTGCCAGACGCGCTAAAAAGAAGGAGGCCTCAACCTCACCTTCCCCCCCGACTAAAGCCCCCAAAACCGTGCCCGTGCCCTCCGCACTGTCCTCCCCGGCAGCCCCCTCCCCGGCACCCCCTTCCCCCGCCCCCATCGCCTCTCCGGAAGCCGAAGCCACTCAGGCTAGCCGGCTCTCCCCCGTCCCGCGACCCACGCGACCCTCCTCGACGAAGGAGCGCTCGTGCCCCCCCGTATTCGTCCACACTAAGTCCAAGTGGACGGAAATCTCTGGTTGGTGCAAAACCAACAAAATTAACTTCACCCGTGCTACGGCCACAGCCGAAGGCATTAAGGTGCACCTCCCGAATTCGACCGAATTCAGAGCCTTCACCAAGCTCCTGCAGGCCAGAAGTGTGGAATACCACACTTATGACCTACCGGAGGACCGTTTACTCCGGGTCGTCATCCGCGGCGTCCCACGCGAAATCGATACCGAGTCGATCAAAGATGATCTGAAGGCTCAGAATGTCGCGGTGAAGGAGGTGCATCGCATGCACCGACAAAATGCCGGAGAGGCATTTAACATGGTTCTCGCCATCTGCGAGAACTCCCCCGACGGCAAAGCCGTCTTTAAGATTAAAACCCTATGCCACCTGTCTGGCATAAGGGTTGAAACTCCCCACAAGGGCGGCCCTATAGGACAGTGTCACAACTGTCAACTATACGGGCACGCTTCTCGTAACTGCAACGCGAAACCCAGGTGCGTCAAGTGCCTGGGTGATCATGGGACGAGTGACTGCTCGCGCCCTAAGGACCGCACACTCGCCGATTCACCCCCTAGTTGCGTACTTTGCCGCCAGGAAGGCCACCCGGCCAATTACAGGGGCTGTCCCAAAGCCCCCAAGCCCAGACCGGTCGTGGTCAAGAGGGCGGCGGCCCGCGAATGGCGTAACGCCCCCCCCGCGCAACCCGCCCCACCTCGACCTTCCCCGTGGAGGGCCCTCCCTCCGAGGGACTTCCCACCCCTCCCACAAGCGTCCCCCCCTGTCTCCTCAGCGGCTCCGAGCCCGCAGATTACACCTCTGCAGTCGCTCACCACCGCCAAACCTCAACAGCCCCAGCCCCAGGCTGCTTATCCCCCTCGTAGACCCCAGGCGGTCCAGCCCACTTCCTCCCCCTCTGAAACCTCCGCCAACATGGCATTCCTGGCGGATCTTTTCCCCACCGTCAACCTCTCAAGGGTTAACGAGATGGCACGAAGCCTCAGGGCCGTCCGGAAGGACCCTCTGGCCCTCCTCAAGGTGCTCGGCGACTACGCCGATGTATCGGAGTCCCTGGCTACCTTCTCGTCCAACCAATAATGGACTCAAACGTAAGCAGCAGAATCAAACCCGATCACTTTCAATTGGCTACTTTAATGCCAACGGCATTCACAGCCAAAAGGAAGAGATCGCCGCGTTCCTCCGCGACAACAATATCGACGTTTTCTTAGTGCAGGAAACCTTCTTGAAACCATCACACCGAGCCCCTAGAATTGCAAACTACTGCGTAGTTCGCAATGATAGATCTCGATCCGCCCTCGGTGGTACTTTGATCTATTACAAGAGGTCCCTGCACTGTATTCCGATCCAACCGCCAACCCTCTCCCACATTGAGACCTCAATCTGTCGATTAGGAATGACCGGCCATCAGCCGATCACGATAGTCTCTGCGTACTGTTCCCCAGTTAACTCGACGGCCGATATCAAAGCGGATATCAAAGCCCTCATCAACCTTAGTAGCTCGGTTATTATCGCGGGTGACCTGAATGCCAAGAGCGATGCTTGGAACAGCCACTCACGAAATAACAGAGGACGCCAGTTGGAGGACCTCAGCGGGCTCCTCCAATTCGACGTCATTGCGCCTATGCACCCCACCCACTACCCCGAGAATATCAACCACCGACCGGACGTACTAGACATTGCGATCCTCAAGAATGTAAACCTCCGTTTGCACTCGCTGAGGTCGCACGACGAATTAGATTCCGACCACCGACCTGTGACCTTAGCGCTCTCCCCCCGACTAGGCCCCCCGGACTCAGGTCAGCCCTCGCCTCAGAAAAAGATAACAGACTGGAGAAAACTGGAGGAACTCCTCAAGTCCTCTTCATCTGTTCACTTAGATAGTATCCCGCCCCTCATAGAGTCGGCAGCCGACACTCAAAAGGCGGTCGATTCCCTCACAGCTCACGTACAGTCAGCCGTGGACTCCTGTTCACGACAAGTTCCGGTGATGGAAGACCATCGCTGGAAACTTCCCGATGACGTGCGTGAACTGGTGACGGAAAAGAACGCCGCCCTCCGAGCGCATAGAGCTCACCCGACTGAAGCGAACCGCACCTTTCTGAGGTCACTCCAGCGCAAGCCGAGATACCGCATGAAAGACCTGCGAGACGCTCGCTGGAACAAGTTCCTAGGGGAACTTGAACCGAGTCACTTGGCCTTTTGGCATCTCCAACGGAAACTTAAATCAGACAAAATCTCGTCCATGCCTCCACTCACTCGTCCAAATCAAGGGCCCGCCTTTGACGACGACGAGAAGTCCGAGTGCCTGGCCGACAGTCTCGAGACTCAATGTACGCCCAGCACCTTGCCAGTAGATCAGCGCCACCTCAAGAAGGTGGACGCCGAGGTCGAAAGCAAACTATCCCACCCACCCTCCGAACACCCAGACCACCCTATCGCCCCAATCACGGTGGACGAAGTCCGGAAAGTGATCAAGGATCTTCACCCCAGGAAAGCCCCAGGTCCCGATGGGATCGCTAACAGAGTTATCAAACTCTTCTCCCCTTACCTCATAGTTTTGCTCACTGCCATCTTCAATGCAGCACTGAGCAACAACTTTTTCCCCCAATCCTGGAAAAGTGCAACGGTCATAGGTATTCCCAAGCCAGGGAAACCCAAGACCGAAGCCTCCAGTTATCGCCCCATCAGTCTCCTCAACGTCCTTGGCAAGATTTACGAGAGACTTATTTACAATAGATTAAAGAGTTTTGCAGACTCTAAGAAAGTCATACCTGACCAACAGTTCGGGTTTCGAACCAAACACTCCTGTGTCCAACAAGTCCACCGTATAGTGGAAGACGTCAGTAGCGGCTTCCAACTCGGTTATACCACGGGTATGCTCCTCTTCGACGTGGCGAAGGCATTCGACAAGGTCTGGCACAACGGCTTAATATACAAGCTGTACCAGTTGGGCGTGCCGGACCGTCTAGTACGCATAGTACGGGACTTTTTGTCGAACCGCTCCTTCCGCTACAGAGTCGCAAAAGTTCCCGGAACTCACGCTACGAGAGACAATACAAAAAAAAAAAAAAAAAAAATGGGTACTAATTAATATTATACACCACGGCCCTCGGCCTCAGCTTCTTCATTCACTGTAAACTAAAATACAGTTTCTAATCGGAAATATAAAGATCAAAATGGAAACGTTCTTAATTATAATAATAATATAAATATATCCTCACGCCTGCCCACAAGGGTCCCCGAAGGGGTAGGCAGAGGTGTATAGGTAATACCCACACACCCACTTTCCGCCAGAGGTATATTAGGTGCTAACGTGACAGATGGCGAGTCCATCGCCGTTACTCAAGCACGACTATACATACGCCTTTTGAATTTCTTCTCAGACGTATGCAGGTTTCCTCTCGATGTTTTCCTTCACCGTAAAGCTCGTGGTGTGAACAATCAAAAATTCAAATTCTAAAAATTTCAAGTTCTAAATTCAAACACACAAATACAATTGACCGGTTGAATGGAAAGATTGGTGACAGTTACAAATAACAAAACGATAGCGCGTTTTAATTTAAAAAAGTGCCATCTTGTGTCAAACAATTTAGTTAGACCAAAGCCTTTTCTACTGAGCCGAAAACATGTTTCTTTTCTAATTTCACGCTCATCGAGCTTAGGACATGAATCTTGTGATCCAATAAAATGATGTACATGTGTGTATGTATGTTTAACATATGTACATAAGTACGTAGTTATAAAAATAGTGAACCATGAAGAAACACGTCCTTTTCAATACCGTTTTCTGTACCCAAGAAACATAGTCAGCGAAAAATTTAACGACATGTCTGCCCCAGAAGGAATCTATCAAGCAAGCTTATCTCAATTTCGGTACAAGTTGGACGTTGGTCGTTGGTTGGCCATAAATTGTAATGGTGGCCATCCCATTTATCAGGACGATCGTTATTGAAACCTACTGTTGTAGTCGAACGAGTTGGCGAATTATTGGCCCAATATTGTTGGGATATCTGTTGTCTGTTTAGTGAGTAAGCGAGAGACTGTCTAGCTGAATAATTAATGTTTGTCATATCGATTTATTTCACTAAGGAGTAAGGTTGGTTACATTAAAGTCGAAGTTTGCTTGCACCAGTCATGCCATAATTTCACGAACGAAAAACGAAACATAAAATATCATAATGGCGTCGGCAGAGCTATTAATAATGCAAAGAAATGCTAGAGAAAACTTTTGACATTGACACACACAGACAATGAAACAGGAGATAATTATTTGATTAGAACTTAGTAATGACCCTTTGATGTTAACATAAAAGTAGATTACGGGTCATGGGTGACTCTTGACCCTTGATGTACATTAGAGTCTTGTTATGGATACCATAGACATTAATAACCATAGATTGACTATGGCGCGAAAGTCAAATGTCATTTGACACAAAATTTTGCATTTAATATTTAATATAATAGTTATATTTCAGGGTGCTAAATAAAAATACATCTTTGGCGGAAAGTGAGTGTATGGATAATACCTATACACCTCTGCCTACCCTTCGGGGACCCTTGTGGGGTTAAGGATATATTATTTTATGGCATATACATAGTGAATTAATTAGACTCCCAAAATAAGTGAGAAGAGCCGTGGTGGCCGAGTGGTTCGAGCAGTTGCCTGCGACACAAAGATCGCAAGTTCGAATCCCGACTGTACCAATGAGTTTTTCTGAACTTAAGTACAGTGATTAGTCACACCACGAGCTTTACGGTGAAGGAAAACATCGTGAGGAAACCTGCATACGTCTGAGAAGAAATTTAAAGGCGTATGTATGGACGTGCTTGAGTAATGGCGATGGACTCGCCATCTGTCACGTTGGCACCTAATATACCTCTGGCGGAAAGTGGGTGTGTGGGACCCTTGTGGGAGGGCGTAAGGATATATTATTATCATTATTAAAATAAGTACTTATACACTGTGGAGGTAACTTAAAAGCAACTAAAAGTATCCCGCATGCAACTACCGAACATAATCCGCCAAATGATCCGCCACGTCTAGAATGCCGCAGCTTGGGTCATAACGCGTTAGCAATCCAATCCGGGATATTTATCACAAGATATCGTCGGTAACACATCGGTTCTGCTTGCTACAAATTGAGTCCGACTTGGGTTACATGTGGTTAGATATTTGGTCTCATTGCTCGGTGTAAAGATGAAAGGCATGTTACCAAAGTAACATAAGTAAGTACCCAATCTTTGGTCAAATATAATCGATGACTGCAGAAATATTGAAACAGATATACATATATATAATCACGCCTCTTTCCCGTAGGGGTAGGCAGAGACCACTTCTTTCCACTTGCTACGATCCTTACATACTTCTTTCGCTTCGTCCGATTTCATTATTTTCTTCATACATGCTCTCCGGTTTAGGGTACTCTTGACCTGGCCTTTTTTCAAGATGTCCCTAACTTGGTCTAGAAACGTCCGCCTAGGTCTACCCCTTCCAACACTTTCATTCACACTCGCCTATACACTTTTTTCGTCAATCGTTCTTCATTCATTCTCTCGACATGGCCATAGAAACAGATATACAATGCGAAAAAAGGCAGAGGAAGACCACTTTCGAACTGCTTACTTCAAATCGTTTAGATACTCAAGGTTGGGAATGTCAAGAGTACCTGAAACTGGTGAGCAAGTATGTGTGTAAATAGAGACTGATGAATGTAGATGAAGCGAAGGAAGTCTGGAGAGAACTGGCGAACAACTCTCTTTGTCTACCCCTGATGATTTTATGTGTGTAAGCTTGATGTGTAAGAAATTGTAATATAATGAACGGCTTAAGACCAGCTTAAGTCAACAGTGACGTGCAGATATAATGAACGGCTTAAAACAAGTATAAGTCAACCACTACGTGCGGCAAGGAAAAATTTATAGTAGTTATATGCGTCCGTCTCTTTCACACTCTTCTATATTGATGACAGCACGCATGTTAAGGTCTCTGAACATTTCTTTCTAGATAACCAGACCAGCTCAGCTCTCTTGCACGCGATACAGCAACGCTAAGCCGAGGTTCGGACCCCAAAGGGGGTGCCCTTAGCCGTGTTGCTTTGAACTCAAGGCTGGTGGCCTAGGTCTTGCCATTGACTGGCTAAGTAGCAAAAGTTCCGGGAACTCACGCTCCGAGAGACAATACAAAAAAATAAACTTTATAGATACATTTTGCTTTGCATCCTCCAGAGTAAAGAGATTTAAATATGGAATGGCGTTTAGTAATTGATAGTGCACTTTTTGAACCTGTCTGTTAATACTTTATACAAGATCCACAAATAATGCAAAATAACCTTAGTAGAAGACAACTGATATTCCGCTCAGAGTTGTGGTTGCTTGACTAAGGCAGCTCCTACACTTTACAGATGATTGCATTTACATATAAGGTACCAAGGAAACAAAACACCACCCTTGAGCCCTGCCATCCAAATAGGATGCGATCGTGTCGCTCTGGTAATAACTGATCGGCTAATGAAAGAATAGCTACTCTACAAATAGTAGTCTGTACATTGATGTAAAAAAGAATAGATAAAACCACATTGAGTCTGTAATTCTTTCACTCATCTTTTTTTACCTATACTTTACAGACGATTGCATCTAAGTAGGTATCCTCCAGGATATCATAGTAAGGTTTACTCTGGGGTAGTGTTCTATACACACCACACTGGAGCCTTGCAATTTGATGCATTTAATCATGTCTAGCTGACAATGCTGTTATTTTTTCACCCAAACGAAGCTAAGTGTAAAAGATAGTTAAGTAAAAAGGATATTATATATATAGTTAGTGCTATCCACGAAGACGCGCCCAATTTATAGTCAAGGGAGTCGCGGGATGCGAGGATTATGGCCCTAGTCTATTAATTGTAGTGTGCGTGTGCACTCATAGATAATGAGTGTGTACCGATAATAGTCAAACATAAAGTGGAAGGTTGCACACTTTACGCTATAAACAATAGGGAACATTAAAGTGGAAAAGTGAGCGCTGCTTCGTGGATTGCACTATCTATAGTAAGGTAAAGTATATGTCCATAAATAGTAGAAGAATATCAACCTAAAATATATGTTTTATCTCAAATGCTTCTATTTCAGAATCCCGATGTTCGCTCAAAGTATTAAATGTAAGAACTATTACACATGAAACATATTCCCCGATGTTTTCCTGTGGCGCTTTTATATATTGTCCGAAAATTATGAGCTCTTTCTATGATATAGAGTCTCTTTTGTTCATAGAAAGAAATGTATTACTATAAGGGTATTTTTTGTTGGTCCCTAGGATTTTAGTGGATTTGGGCAAAGACGGCGCTATTCGATATCATGCGTCCTTTTAGCTGTTACGTTACGGTTCTATTAGTGAAGATTCCTGCCGGGTCGGCAGCGCGCGAGCAATACCCTTGGTGTTGCAAGCGTCCATAGGCAGCGGTAACCGCTTACCATTACCAGTACCAGTAACGTGTTTTACGGTGAAGGAAAACATCGAGAGGAAACTTGTTTGAGAAGAAACTTAAAGATGTATGTTCATGCTGGAGAGATGGCGATAGATTCACCATCTATCAGGTTGGTGATGAAATGTAATTCAGTCGAAAGTACTACTCCTGCTTGTTGTCCTGTGTGTTGTGCTACTCCTCTACCTACTTTACCGGGACTTTTGAAGGAAGGCGTATGAAGAAGATTCGATGATTTAGCCCAAATAGTGCAGTAAGTTTCATATTCACACTTCATTCCGCAGCATCGGTTGACTAAGGCATAACACCTACAAATTTTACAGAGCTATATAGATATAAGCACGCCGAGTCCCTCACAGGGTTAGCAAAGAGAGAAGGCCTCTCTCGCTTCATCCACATTCGTCAGTCTTCTTATACATGTTCACCTGATTCAAATACTCTTATCGTTTCCATCCTTGGGTATCCGATCGATTATCGGGGTGCGAATTTACAATCTTTGTGTATTAGGCGACTATTCGAACCACTCAGCATCCACGGTGCCTAAGAGAATATAACAGCATGTATAACAATATTGCCAGAAAGCCGTGGTGGCCGAGTGGTTCGAGCAGTTGCCTGCGACGCAAAGGTCGCAAGTTCGAATCCCGACTGTACCAATGAGTTTTTCTAAACTTAAGTACAGTGATTAGTCACACCACGAGCTTTACGGTGAAGGAAAACATCGAGAGGAAACCTGCATACGTCTGAGAAGAAATTCAAAGGCGTATGTATAGTCGTGCTTGAGTAACGGCGATGGACTCGCCATCTGTCACGTTGGCACCTAATATACCTCTGGCGGAAAGTGGGTGTGCGGGTATTACCTATACACCTCTGCCTACCCCTTCGGGGACCCTTCTGGGAAGGCGTGAGGATATATTATATATAACAATATTTCGAGTCGGAAGACGTGCGTCTTGTGCCGTTAATATAACGATCGGCTCTTAACACCTATAGTGAATTCTAAGTCACGTACTGTTGTAAGCAAATTCAAAATTGTCGCCCTTTCCATGACAATGCTAATTCTATTTGTTCATCGAAACAGTAAGTAAGAGAGGTAGGGCATATCGAGTTTCCCTACTCGAATTTGGATTTTGGCCCGACTAGGGCAGGACCTAGAGAGACCTCCACCAAGTCCGTAGCCAAATAACACCATTTTTTGTGTTGTGTTCCTACGCGGTGAATAAGGCTTCCAATAATGAGCTCCTAAGAGAGGGGCGAGGATTGTTACATTGTGTTAGCAGCAGAGAGATTGGTCCTATTATGCTGCTAGTACAGTATAGCTCTCCGAACACAGTGCCAACGCGCCAGTGATACTTCGGAATTCTGAGAGTAAATAGGCTACGATAACCGTTTTCCAACAGGTGGGGCAGTATACTTGTTTGCCACTCTTGTTGTTTAAAAAAAATACTGATCTTAAGGCAATACTTTAGGTGCCTTGATCAAAAAAGCTGTGGTGGCCGAGTGGTTCGAGTAGTTTTGCCTGCGACACAAAGATCGCAAGTTCAAATCCCGACTGTACCAATGAGTTTTTCTGAACTTAAGTACAGTGATTAGTTACACCACGAGCTTTACGATGAAGGGAAACATCGAGAGGAAACCTGCATACGTCTGAGAAGCATTTCAAAGACGCATGGTATAGTCGTGCTTGAGTAACGGCGATGGATTTGCCATCTGTCAGACGACCGCCTGGTTTAGTGGTTAGAGCTCCTAAGCGCGAAACTTGAGGTCGCGGGTTCGAATCCCGCTGAGGGCAGATATTTGTGTGATGAACACGGATATTTGTACCTTAGTCTTGGATGTGCTATGTATTTAAGTATATATCTATCTATATAAGTAAATATATCGTTGTCTAGTTACCATAACACAAGCTTTGCTTAATTTGGGACTAGGTCAATTTGTGTGGAATTGTCCCAAGGTATTTATTATTTTTATCTGTCACGTGTGCACCTGAAACATCTCTGGCCTGTCCCTTCGAGGACCCTTGTGGGAACTGGGAAGGCGTGAGGTGAAGTTCTTCATCAACAGATGATCAATTAATGTCTATGAGAAAAAGCTGTATTATCACTTTCTTAAAACCCAGTGACCATAAATTCCTGTAGATCAGGAGCGTTTTGTTCAATATTACCTCTCTTTTATGAACCCCTTGCCTTCACGGGCGCATAAATTATTTAGCGCGTAGAAGGGCGAAAATCCGACGGAGCTACTTAAATATGACGATATATAAGGCTGGATATCGAAAGCGATCTTGTGAATGTTTGAAAGGATTCGATTATATCTGCTTTCATCTGATTAGTTTTATGATTTGGTGTTATAGAGATTCAGTGAAGATATTCCGATAATCCGAGAGCCGTGGTGGCCGAGTGGTTCGAGCAGTTGCCTGCGACGCAAAGGTCGCAAGTTCGTATCCCGACTGTACCAATGAGTATTTCTGAACTTAAGTACAGTGATTAGTCACACCACGAGCTGAACGGTGAAGGAAAACATCGAGAGGAAACCTGCATACGTCTGAGAAGAAATTCAAAGGCGTATGTATAGTCGTGCTTGAGTAACGGTGATGGACTCGCCATCTGTCACGTTATTACTAAAATATAGCTCTAGCTGAAAGCCTGCCCCTCAGGGAATCCTTACAGGAAGGCGTGAGAATATATTAGATATATATTATTTTGCTGTAAAATGTCCAATGTTCTCCAGTAATTAAAATGAAATTTATCAAAACTGTTAAATGATTACTCTATTCCACACAATGGGTCGAGTAACAAAAGCGCTGAAATTTATAACCGTCCCATTGTCAATTGAATGATAATATATCAGAATATACAAAAGCTTGAATTACCAGAGAGCACTGATGTAAAAAGTATGAATTGAGTATAAATAGTTCCCATAAATAATACTTCTATGGTGATATTATATCTTATATTAAAGTATTTTTTTTTATTTTATTAGCACCTTTCCACGAGGACTTCAAAGACATAGGCAGAGATGTGTTGTTCCCTCACTCTCTTTTCCCCTGAGATATATTTAGGTGCCAACGTGAAAGATGCGAGTCCATCACCATCGAGAATTTCCCCTCAGAAATATGAATTCTTCCGCAAAATGGTGTTGCTACACTCCCATCTACCTTTTTGGGGACCACTGAACGCAAAAGTATACAAATATACAAAACGAATATGCAAAATTCACTATGACCATTAGGAAAGTTAGCTGAGGCGTGAGGATATATAATACCACAATTAATTGGTTTTAACCTGGCAAACATTCCAGAAAAATCTACCAATATTAATGAATAAGAAATAAAATCCAGAGTATCCACAAGGCACAGCTATTCGTGTACATAAAAGTCATACGGCAAAACCATTCCGAGATTCATGCAAAAAGAAAAAGAAATCGATACAAAAAATTACAAAAATCAGACGAGCCATTCTCAGGCTTAGACTGACAAATTGGTAATAAGGTAGCGTTATATCTCTTTCACTTAAATTAAGCCGAGCGGGACAGCTAGTTACAAAAAAATGTGTATATATTCTGGAAGATTATAAAACATTTCATGACGGACATTCCACAAATCATTTGAGCTTTTAAGACTTGCACGTGAAAGTTTCGGGCTTAACCCGATGGAACCTCCATCAGGTGAGATTACCATGACACATTGTCGACCTGGTTTCTCCTTATTTATGTTCGAGGTTTAGAAACGAGTTTTTAATGGCAGTATTTGAGATATTCAGTATACGTATTTTGTTTCGGTTCTTGTACAGGTTTTCACTCTAAATCTCATACTTTCTATGCAATCAATACTAATATTGTATAGAGTATGTTTGTTTGTTTGATCGAATAGATCATCATGGTGGCCGAGTGGTTCTAGTAGTTGCCTGCGAGACAATGATTGCAAGTTCGAATCCCGACTGTAGCAATGGAACTTAAGTACAGTTGTAAGTCACACCGCGAGTTGAATCCAAAAATTATTGCAATCCTTATTATATTGTGTTCTTTAATCTATTGCTTTTTGTGAATCACTATCATAATTTATTTCAAGAGATGTTTCTTCCTTCCTATCGGATCAGGAGAATCGCAATGTTTTACCTCATCGAAAAAACAATTTATCTATCCCTCAAATCTCGACAGTAACTACGAGCTACTGGCACCCTGGTTGAGCAAATACAGGATCGTCGAGGGGAACGTGACTTGGCTGCCCTTGCTCGGACTATAGTGGTACATTACACAACAGTACTATTGCAAACAGTAGGCTAACTACAACTGTACACACTGATCAAACTCAGCCGTTCATCATTATACAATTTGGCTCGGCTCATTTCGGGGTCCCTGATGCAATTGCTTCCATTTGCTTCTTCCATATACAGTAAGGGAGACACTTTTTCTTTCATCTAACTCATGTGTGCCTTGGTCTTCCTGTTCCTTTCTTTGTTTCTACTTAAATAATATCCTCACGCCTTCCCACAAGGGTCCCCGAAGGGGTAGGCAGAGGTGTATAGGTAATACCCACACACCCACTTTCCGCCAGAGGTATATTAGGTGCCAACGTGACAGATGGCGAGTCCATCGCCGTTACTCAAGCACGACTATACATACGCCTTTGAAATGCTTCTCAGACGTATGAAGGTTTCCTCTCGATGTTTTCCTTCACCGTAAAGCTCGTGGTGTGCTAATCACTGTACTTAAGTTCAGAAAAACTCATTGGTACAGTCGGGATTCGAACTTGCGACCTTTGCGTCGCAGGCAACTGCTCGAACCACTCGGCCACCACGGCTCTTAAATACTTAAATAGTAGAAGCAAAAAACCAAGATATACAGAAAACTTACCAAAGCTTCATTCGGAGGAATAGTTAAGGTTCATAGAGAACAATCATACCCCTGAGTGATACCCCTGGTGTTGCAAGCGTCCATAGGCGGCGGTAACCGCTTGCTTGTTTGCCACCCAAGTGGTATAAAAAAAAAATCATATTACAATACATTTGATATTCATACATTATACAGAAGTTGGTCTGACCATATGCCTCGCTGGGTAGGCAGAGGTTATAGAGAAAAAGGCAAAGGGGGACCACGATCCAGAATTAGTGATATAAGCAGAATAACCGGAATGTCTAAGTGAAGAGACTGATTATTGTGGCTGAAGCGATTTAAGTCTGTGAGTATAGACAGAACTAGCGTTTTACTCTCCCTGTCATACCCTTGCGGGCACTGGCGTGATGATATCTATTAATTAGTATTAGGTTCTTTATAATTCAACAGATTTTTTCAATAAACTCTTGTTTCGAAAAAGTTTCTACATTCTACTAGTACCACCGCACCTCTCGCCATCGACGGGAATTCATCCCCATACCTTGGAACCACAAAGGCCTCGCAATGCGTGGTTCCAAAGGAGGTTCCTTCCGCGAACGCTCAGTCTGTGAAATGAGCTCCCCGTTGAGGTTTTCCCTGGAGAATACAGCATGGAGTTCTTCAAGGGTGTGAAAACATTCCTGCAGGTTCGGCAACGCGCGAGTGATACCCCTGATGTTGCAAGCGTCCATAGGCGGCGGTAACCGCTTACCACCAGGCGAGCCGCATGCTTGTCTGCCACCCAAGTGGTATTTAAAAAAAGATTTTTTTACAAATTGTCATTTAAGGTACTGTTCCATCTATTTACTGTACGCTTAGGCCGAGCATCGCGTTCCGCTGACTAAATGCATTTGTCACCTTGTCAGAGTAATCTTGCTTTGGTCAGATTTGTGGTGAATTCTAAGACGACTAGCTATTTATGAGTGTCAGTTATTTTCCGCTAGATTTACTCTTGATTTAATTCGTGTATTTAATGCGTATGTCTTTAGCGGCAATCTGGTATTGTAGTTGGATTCCCGCTGCATTGTGCGGTGAGCAGGAATATTTGTACCTTAGTCTTTGGTGTCATGTGTTTTTATTTATCTATCTTGACTGGGTGAAAAAATAACGGTTGTCTTCAAAAGTTAAAAGGTGTTGTCTATATGTTCTCATGGCGATGCAATGAAACAAATAGCTCTAAAGATAACAAAATGAATGACAACATTTTTAAAGGGAGTAATATTCACTCTTTTTGTTAATTATCTTGTTTTATTTATGTTTTGTATAGTAAGGAACGACTTATTGTCAGCCCTTCGCTGTTTCCCCATACTTAAGTACTAATGCTGTAACACAAAAATATTGTTATCGTATACCTAATGATTTGAAAAGTGTAACCATGGAGTTTCTTGCCGGTTCTTCTCCATGGAAACGATCAACCCGAACCGTGCACCTTTTTCGACTTTTTATAAGTGCCCACCAGTGAAATATAAATACCTTCACGCCTTCCCACAAGGGTCTCCGAAGGGGAGGCAGAGGTGTATAGATAGTACCCACACACCCACTTTCCACCAGAGATATATTTAGGTGCCAACGTGGCAGATGGCGAGTCCATCGCCGTTATTCAAGCTCGACTATACAGACTCCTTTGAATTGTTCTACGTACGGAGATATCCTCCCGATGTAATATGAATTTAACGCGGATAAAGCCACAAGGTGAAGGTCGAGGATAATAGTTATTTAATGTCAACAAAACTCGTCAAAGGTCATAGAGAGCATCCCTTTCCTGAGAGACTGTGGTTTCAACTAATTGAATAATAACTTATTTATAACTTGTACAACCCAGTTATAAACCTAATTAAATTTACGTATATTACAGATTGAGTATATTGCGACTTAATATAGTGTTTAGTTTTAGTACAATTTTTACTCTTACGTGCTATGTTACGAGCTTTAAATATAAAACTTTAAAAATAATCGAGTAACAATTTGAGGAAAAATTATGAATTTCTGTATGTATAATCGCTCTTAAGAGGTAGTGATATACACATACTCCATCTGCCCGGCTGACACCTATAGATTTGTGGCATTACATCTCCAGCGCTTCGAAGACCCTTTCGGCATTCGATTTCGGCATATTATTAACACAAACTATATGACACTGGCAGAGACCCGCGGTTTCACCGTAAATTTAATTTAATTGGTGGATTATTTTCTGGAATAAGATATATCTTTTAAGCTAATAATTTATTTCGTGCCAAATCTCGTGAAAGAGGAACTAAAGAAAGTGATAGTGAAAGGTTCGTGAAATCCTCACAAACATTCGCATTTATGACACAAGAAGAATTCCGCCTTCAGTTAAATATATTTATATCCGGCAAAATGTGGATATTATTTCACGCAATCCCTCTGGGGATCTTTGGGGAAAGGCGTTAATCTCCACGCCTTCCCACATAGATCTCAATGTGACAGATAAAAAGTCTTAAGATGACACAACATATGTCAGTGTATTTCATCAAGGACGTTTATTTTCTAATAAAAATATCCTTCAGAATAAAACTATCATCATCATCATCATATCATCACGACGAGTCCCTAACGGGGTAGGCAGAGAGTATAGAGCGCCAGTTCTCTGTAGACTTACATACCTCTTTCGCTTCATAACTATTGAATTCATACATTTCTGTTAAAAGCGCGAGAGATACCTCTGGTGTTGCAAGCGTCAAAAAGAATTGGTAACCGTTAGATAGGACCGCACGTTGGTCTGCCACTATTTGGAAACAAAAAAAGTACTGAAGCCACAGTCGACGGCCTACACGCTACTAATAAACACGCTTCAATATGTCGGAACACATCGGACAAAACTGAATCTCCCGCTCTTAATTGGTGTTGCCTGACAGGGGCACTATCTGGACACGTCATCAAAACATCGAGAGGAAACCTGCATACTTTTGAGAAGTAATTCAGAGTCATAATTTATAGCTGTGGTTGAAAAACTTCGATGGACACGTTGGCACCTAAAATATGTCTTACGCGAAAAATGGGTGTGTGTGTATCTGCCTGCATCTTCCGTGACCCTGGTGGGAATGTGTGAATATATATGAGCTATATTTAAGTTCGTAAAGTGCTTGTAGAGGAACTCAATCCTCTGCATACCCCGTAGGGACTCGGCGTGATCATAATGTCAGTTTAACATCATCAGAATATGTTCTCACCTGTTGGTGATCCAATTTTTTTTTTATACAACAAGAGTGGCAAACAAGCATACGGCCCACCTGATGGGAAACGGTTACCGTAGCCTATTTACGCTCACGATACCAAAGTATCACTTGCGCGTTGCCACTCTGTGTTCGGAGAGTTATAGTGTGTTGGCAGCATAATGGGTTTAATCCCTCTGCTTCCAACACAATGTAACAATCCTCCCCCCCCCAAGGAGCTCGTTACTGGAAACCTTATTCACCATGTAGGAACACAACACAATAAATTGTGTTATTTGGCTACGGACTTCTATAAGGTGGAGGTCCTGCCCCAGTCGGGCAGCTCCAAATTCGAACGGGAAACCTGTTATGCCCTACCTCTCTTGAATATATGTATATAATATCATCACGCCGACGAAAATATGTATATTTAGTTCCTCGTTCGAGTGATTTGGGTAGGTAGCTAGGTAGAGGCATTTTTAGGTAGTTTATTCGTCGAAGCGCTCTTAAATCTTCCAAAGTACTGTTTCTGCAGTTTGGAGGTAAATTGTGAACCTTTTACACTGAAAAAAGGTTAAGTCATCAAAAGGTTAAATTCAATTACAAATTAATTGTGGTGAGGATCCTTGTATAAATAAACGCCGAGGATTGTTTGTCTATGTATGATAATGTGTTTGGTTTGAGATAATTAAACATTCTGTTTTAGACATTGTTCCAAAATTATTTCAGAGCTGAACGCTGTGATTTGTATTAATAACAGCGAAACTGGTGTCAGGTGTCAGGAACATTATACTTAATATTATAAGTAGTTTACTATACAGTTAATGGAATGGAAACTCGTTAACTCAGTTCTCGTCACCAATAACAATACGTTTCATGAATGTTGGGTCGGAATTGACTCGTTCTAGTAAGTCTACTTAATCTATTGTGTTTTTGGGAACATTCTGGTATTTTGGGACTAGCCGTGCGGTAATATGTTTCAAACACAAGTTTTTTATTTAATATGGTACGGATCGATTCGTGAGACTTTATTTCCTAACTTGTGATAATCAAATAAAAGTAAAAGGCATATTTGTAAAATAAGTATTTATTAAATTTCCTAGATAGATTTTTTTTATACAACAAGAGTGGCAAACAAGCATACGGCCCACCTGATGGGAAACGGTTATCCTAGTCTATTTACGCTCACGATACCGAAGTATCACTTGCGCGTTGCTACTCTGTGTTCGGAGAGTTACAGAGTGTTGGCGGCATAATGGTTTTAATCCCTCTGCTTCCAACACAATATAACAATCCTCCCCCCTCCCAAGGAGCTCATTACTGGAAACCTTATTCACCGCGTAGGAACAGAACAAAAAACATTGTGTTATTTGGCTACGGACTTCTATAAGGTGGAGGTCCTGCCCCAGTCGGGCAGCTCCGAATTCGAACGGGAAACCCGTTATGCCCTACCTCTCTTAAAATTGTTTATGTGATTGCTTTTAAGAGTAACATAACAGCTGTGGTGGCCACCAGCCGAATGGTTCCAGGAGCCTGCGACACAAAAATCGCAAGTTCCACTCCAGACTGTACCAATGAGTTTTTCTGAACTTATGCACAGTGATTAGTCACACCACGAGCTTCACGGTGAAGGAAAATATTGAGAGGAAACCTGTATGTTGAGAAGAAATTTAAAGGCGTATGTATAGTCGTGCTGGAGTAACGGCGAAGGACCCGTCATCTGTCACGTTGGCACTTAAGATATATCTCTGGCAGAAAGTGGGTGTGTGGGGAAAGCGTGAGGATATATTATATGTGTAAAAAAATATGAATTTAGCCTTTAGTTCATGTCAGACATAACGTACAGATCCATTTCATACCGCCCTAGAGAAGAAAAAGTATGTTGCCGAGGGAAATAGTTTATTACGAGCCCTTCATTTTAAGTCACACTCAATGTGATTGGAAATGTGGCAGAACGCCCCTTATATCTAAAAGCTGTGACATGCTAATGTTACTATTGGAACTAGATTGATTCTAGTTGTTTGTGAGTCGATTTTGTTCTCGTGTGATTCGGTGTTCTGACTTTTATTCTCGATTTTTTTATTTGCAGCCCGAGTAATGGGTCCAATGGTTATCAGTTTTATATTTTATGAAAATTTGAAACTAATTAAGCCGAGTAGTAGTAGTTTGAGTGTTATTATACCTCTACCTACCTTTCGAGGGTGTCTGCGTTTCAAGACGTGTAGATATTTCTTAACATAAATCCATCCAGTAAAAAATGCACTTCGAAATATCTAAAAACTAAAAGTCTGTGACAAATATTTAATTTTTATTTTGAGATTGTTGGGGCGGCTTCTCTGGTGGTTGTGGACACCGACTACATGCTGCACCAAGATATGCTAATTATACGGCTTGTTATAGCGGGCAAGCTAAGTTCTTCGTTACCTGACAGTTTTGCTTCCATGTTTTTCTTCAAAGTTAGGCCTCTATGGTGAAGGAAAACATCGAAAGGAAACCTTCATACGTCTGAGAAGCAATTCGAAGGAGTATGTATAGTCGTGCATGAGAAACGGCGAAGGACTCGCTGTCTGTCACGTTGGCACCTAAAATATATATCTGGCGGAAAGTGGGTGTGGCCGGGGACCCTCTGGGAAGGCGTGAGGATGTTTTAAAATATAATGTTTTCATTCAACCGATGTGAAAACGAATGTTAAGGGTTGCCAGTAGTGGCCGAGATTCGATTATTCCAATACCCGTATGCCTTTTGGGAATTTATTCCCCCTTTATAGATATTTCCTGAGACGGCGGTTAGGAGTTATATTTACATTTATTTCCAGAAGAAATCATGAAGAAATAAACCCAATAATTTTCGAATCTACGGCCCCATATTGGGTCGCATATATTTGTACTAGCAACCGGCTCGGCTTCGTATGGGTAATAGAGCATATTTATAGAGCGTGTATGTTTTTTCTAACTAAGAAGAGTGGAAGAGCGTAACGGTTTTCCCGTTCGAATTTGGAGCTGCCTGACTGGGGCAGGACCTCCACCTTATAGAAGTCCGGAGCCAAATAACACAATTTTTATGTTGAGTTCCCCCGCGGTGAATAAGGTTTCCAATAATGAGCTATTTGAGGGAGGAGGATTGTTGTATTTTGTTCGCAGCAGAGGCATTAGTCCACTCTCTAATCCACTCAGTTTTTTTGTCAAAACCGCATGAAAATCCGTTTAGTTGTTTTGAGTTGGCAAACATGACAAGGACTTTGTTTCATAATAATAACATTTTATAAAATTACATATTTTGGATAAATTCGAATAACCAATGCGATATATTCTAACGATCGTATATTTGATGTGTCTTCCCGTTTCTCAAGTCTCAAGTCATCATACGCCTTTGAATTGCTTCTCAGGCGTATGCAGGTTTCCTCTTGATGTTTTCCTTCACCATTAAGCTCATGGTGTGACTAATAACCCTACTTCAGTTCAGAAAAAAACATTATAGCATAGTCGGAATTCGAACTTGCAAACTTTGTGTTGCAGGCTCGAACCATTCGGCCACCTCGACCTTTCAGTTAAATTATGATAAGAGGAAAACAGATCTACCATAGTACGAATGCGACTCGTGTTTTCCGATGTATTGTATTGATTGTCTGGAAAAATAAGATGGGATCACAATAAGGTCACATTAATCTTACACAGTTCTATAAAACAATGCCATTCTAGGAAAAGTTACAAAGGAAAATCGAGATAAGCCCTTATCACACCCCGGAAGCCTTTATATACGACTCATGTTGCTTTGATTGTGACTTACTTGGGTAGATTCTGTCTTGTGGTGAGAGCTACTGACTGCGAAACTTGAGGTCGCGGGTTCGATTCGAGGTGAGATATTTTGTGTGATGAACTGCATTTGTACCTTAGTCTTGAATGTCTTATGTATTTATGTATATCATCACGCCGAGTCCCAAACGAGGTAGGCAGAGAGTATATAGCGCCAGTTCTCTCTAGACTTACATACCTCTTTCGCTTCGTCTACATTCATCAGTCTCTTCATACATGCTCGTCGGTTTCGAGTACTCTCGACGTACTCGATATACTCAAGATTCGCTGCAGTATAATGAAGTGCACACGATTTGAACGCATTGTGTAGTACATGTACTAAAATAAAAATATAAAGAAATTAAAAAGGTGCTTTGCAATTTTGAGCTGTATTTCTGAAAAAAACAAATAACAAAATTGAATAAAAAAGCAGTTGGAAAGTGAAAGACGCGACTGATTCTGTCCGCATGGCCGTGCGGACTTTTGTCTAAAGCCGGACCAAAGATTAGGGAATATTTATGTTCACGCAGTTTGCAACAAACAGTAAAATGTTACTGCTATCGTGAGAATGGCTATTTTATATACCTTCCCGAAGCTCGTATACATTTAATACAAATAAGTTATGGGCAGAGTAACAGGACAGAACTTGAAAACTATCCCAATTAATTGGTATAACTAGTTATAGCTACACGTTAATTTTCGCCGGTAATATACAGACGTATAGGTCTTTTGAGTTCTGTTGTTTAGAGAAGTGTCGATATACGTTACCAAGTATCTTAAAATAATATGTAAATTTATATTAATTTTTTTAAAGTATTCGGCTAAGGGACCTGTATCCATGCAATGTAAAAATAATGCAAAAAAAAATTAATATCCATACTAAACTATTCAATACGTATATGACAGGAATTTATCTAATGCTGGCCGAAAATTATAAAAGTATAATGAAAAAGAAATAGACTTTAATCTGTTTTTAAATTTCAACGATAACCATAATAATGGTATACATATGTGTTTTAAGAATACGTCACTTCAATATCTTAGTTTTATTTACTCAGTAAATTAACTGACCTAAAAATATTGCTTAATAAGTCCGGAAACATTTTTTCGTGGTGTCACAGAAAGCACTTCTGCCCATTGATGTTTGGAAGAGTCAAGTTCCTTATTTTGTGGGCAGTTTATAAGCTCCATATAGATTTCACCATTCACCCGTCTCGCTCTGGCTGGAGGTTTCTCTCTCACACCACAGCTCGTAAAGGCACCCCAGTGCGTATCCAACCCCCAATAAGCTTGGTCGCCGCTTGTCATGTAAGAAATATTTAGTACGCGATACGATATATCAGTGTTGTTGAAAGTGAAAAATAGTTTTAAATTTGGAATATTGTGTTTAAAATACTTATAAAAATTTACTTCTAAATATAAAAAACGTGGATGGTGTAAATAAAAAAAAATAAGTGTAGATAAAGATATAATTTTGATTAAAATAAAAAAATACAAATTGAAACGTGAGATTTAATTTCTTTGTGACCGATTAATACTTAATTCTGTGACAAGTATATGTGCTATTAAAACCAGGTAATTTTTAAATGTATGACTCTATTTTCATTATATTTAATTTTTGTGTAATTTCCAGGATTTTTTTGGGTATCCAAATTGATACGATTTCGGACAGTAATTTTCAAGGCTCGTTAGAAAAAATATTTATAGCTAAATCTACTCCCTACATTTATATATATGGAACAGGTCCTCACGCCTTCCCACAAGAGTCCCCCAAGGGGTAGGCTGAGATGTGAAGGTAGTACCCACACACCCACAATCCGCCAGGAAACTTATGAAAAATGAACGTGCAATTTCGCATCGTTACGTGATTTTTGTGACATCCGCGGCTAATTTTAGTAGTGACGCGCTGTCATTTTCCAGACAAGTGGACAGTGATAAAAGTTTAGTTTTTTTAATACATACATACATATCATCACGCCAAGTCCCTAACGGGGTAGGCGGTAGGTAGGTAGGTAGAGTTTTTTTTATTGGCGTCTTTTTATATAAAAATACGTAATATTTATAGATGGACTAGCTGTCCCGCCCAGCTTCGCCCGGGTGAAAAAATTAAACTTCCTGTATCACGATCGCAGCGGCACTTATCGGGTCCAATTGTGATGTAAGCTATCCTATTTTTTAAGTTGGATCAAACTGCACACGATGTGCAAATTTGATTAAAATCGGTTAAGGAGCCCATCGCGGACAAACAACGTGACACGTGATTTATATATATTAAGAACATTAGAAACGCTTTGAACCTAATTAAAAATACGTTACTTGTAGAGACAGCTAGCGCTCTACCCTTCTTGCCTACTGCGTTAAGCATTCGTTAGGATATGTACGCTATTATTAGATAATCTTTTATTTCCATATTCAACTTGTGTCTGTTACTTTCTCACATAAAAACTACGGAATAGATTTTAATTAAACTTTACAATAATATAGCTCAAACATCAGAACAATTTAAAGAATAAATTAACGAGTAAATAAAAATGCTTTGAATATCATCTCAGGCATTAAAGGCTTAAGACAGGCTTATAAACTGAAGTCTAGAGTCGAAATACAGAGGTTTATTTTTTCTTTAAGCCCTCTCAATTGTCTGTGCTTTGAAGTGATCTACTCGGTACCTATGCTTGTTCAATTTACC
>JACCPG010007559.1:0-16400 GCA_016069955.1 Drepana arcuata
GTACATTCCAGTGTCTAATCTTAATGAAAGCAAGACAAGGTAGATGGGAAAAGTTTATAAACTTACTTAAGGATTACGCATTATTATAATTTACTTTAGGGCAATCAGTAGTTCTTCTGTCTCGTGATATTTAAGGGATTTACCCCATTCGGAATGTGACGTTCAATAAGTGTTCCTTTCGGTGAACAATAGATCTTTGATTTGACGATAAGCACGTGATTCCTGGATGAACAGCTGACGAGAAGTAGCGCAAACATAAACCGCTTACTAATACTCATACAAATACAGGTTTCACCTAGTTCAGGGGATAGATTCGCTTCTTTAATGAAATAGGTTCCCTCTTCCAACTGCAATACTTGTAACGTCCGTGACGATTTATATCACATCCTGATGGAATATGACCAGAACAAAGATGTCAGAAGAACTGTGATTGGATGTACCCAGGATGTGGGTCTGTGTAACAGCATCCTGGCGAACCCTAGTTCTGATGATATAAAAGATTTATTGAAATTATATAAGCGTAGATTTTAATTACTTTTATATTCAGGTGTCCACATGGAGTGACAGACGTGACGGAGTAATAGTCATTGTACGACAAAACTCCTTACTTAGGTTTTTTTCTCTTTATTTAAAGAGATGAAGAGATTCGCAAATCAACTGGCGTGAATGAGGGCGTGATTGTAAAGATGAAGAAAGGCATGTTACGTTGGTTCGGACACATAGAAAGGATGAGTGAAGAAAGATTGACGAAACAGATATACAAAGCAAAAGTGTGTGCAAGAAGAGGCAGAGGAAGGCCACGTTCCAACTACCTGGATCAAATAGATCGGACTCTGAAGGACAAGAACGTTAAGAGTACTCGAAACCGACGAGCATGTATGAAGAGACTGATGAATGTGGCCGAAGCGAAAGAGGTATGTAAGTCTAGAGAGAACTGGCGCTCTATACTCTCTGCCTACCCCGTTAGGGACTTGGCGTGATGATATGTATGTATGTATGTAAGTAGGATATATGCAGATGATTTATACCTTAACAGTTAACATTTAAAACTCACAATCCATTGCTAACAGACGAAGTCGCGAAGTAGTTACGAAGTAATGTATCAAATTTTTATTCGCCTTTATTGTAGTAGAGGTCTCTTATTGGATCACTTTAAGATCTTATCTTCTTATCTGGCTCGTTCTATCTGAATTAAACAGTCGTTATGCTAACAGGTTTAGGTAAAAACAGTCGTCTAGCGGTCTGTCCGTCATCGTTATGGCCTTACATGGCGGTAAAACATTTCTTTTGGCGATAAATAGCTTTGATATACTGTTTTACTGAGTTCAAACATTATCGTCATTAGTTTGATGTAGTGCGTTTAATTTTTTGCAATTAACCAATCGTTAGGTTTTCTACCAATCGCTCATACCAATACAATATACATACTTATATAGAAGAGCTGTGGTGGCCGAGTAGTTCGAGTAGTTGCCTTTACAAAGATTTCAAGTTCGACTGGACCAATGGGTTTTTCTTAACATAAGCTCAGTGATTAGTCACACCAAGGACTTTGCGGTGAAGGAAAACATCGAGAGAAAATTTCAAAATAGTCGAGATTGAGTAGGTAACGACTTTCCAACCGTCACGTTATTGCCTAAAATATATCTCTGGCATAAAGTGAATGTGTGGGTATTATAACCTCTGCCTACCCCTTGGGGTACCCTTGAGGTAGGACGTGAGGATATATGCGTATAAAATACACTGGTGTTCATGCAACCTTACTTAGATCACCAATAACCTAAGTCTAAGCCGTTCTCGTCCAATTCCTATTTGAATACAAAATGGGCCAATTGAGCCGTTTACAGCCTAAGAATTATTGCCGTAAATTAAATGCTTGTAACTTAGAACTTCAAACGTTTACATTTGAATGCCATTCTTTGGGCATAACCGTACGAATAACTCGGTATTTGCGTCTCGGAATGTTATGTGGAAATTTGCATATCTTTAACGTGTACAGAAGTTATGAGATCGTTGAGAAATATGTGTTGGTGGAAGCTTGTCTAATTCATAATCTAGATTGGTTAGTATTTATGGCACGACTGGAATGAAAGCTATAGGCCATCGTACTTTATAGGCAAAGGTATTTATTATTTTTATCTCCTATTCACGCCTCTAAGGGGTTGGTACTGCATTCAAGATTATCTCGTCTTCACGTCTTCTATAAGTCTTCCCCATAGTTGGTAGTAACGAGAACTTGAACGTTTAAGAAGGTTTGTAAAAAATATAGCTAGTGCCATCTATGAAGACGCGCCCCACCAATTTCTAGTCGATCGCCAAATGCGGGGCGTATGACCCAAGGCTTTTAATTGTAGTGTGCGTGTGCATAGGTAATCTGGTGTACCAACAATACTCAAACATTAGTTGAAGGTTGCACACTTACACTAGAAACTACGAGGAAGAATAGTGGGGCGCGTCTTCATGGATGGCACTATATATACGCTTAAAATGAAAATTCTACTGTAAAGCACAGTATTATAGAAAAATCTCACTCAAAAGACAAACAACACTATTTACGAGATGAATAAAAAATAAGACCTCTCTTTCAGATCGACCGAAAGTTCACAATTTTTTTTTATTCTTCCAATTTACTGTCGGATATTCTAAAACACAATTAAAGTGAGTTAGCAATACTTTATGGATTATAGGGCATTATGGATATCATGAATAGTAATGAAACAAACTTCTGAATTTGTTTTTTTAGGTGTTCGTTGCCGTGACGTGCTAGGATAGCAACTCCACTTTTGACTTAGACCTATAATTAGCTTACGCTCCTAGGCACTGCTACCGCTTATCATCAGACAGGCGGAATGCTTATATGGTATATATATTACATATATATAACCATATTTATATAAGACGACCGTCTGGTCTAGTGGTTAGAGCTCCTGACTGCGAAACTTGAGGTCGCGGGTTCGAGTTCCGCTGAGGGCAGATATTTGTGTGATGAACACGAATATTTGTACCTTAGTCTTGGATGTCCTTTGTATTTATGTATATATCTATCGATATAAGTAAATATATCGTTGTCTAGTTACCATAACACTAGCTTTGCTTACTTTGGGACTAGGTCAACTTGTGTGGAATTGTCCCAGGTATTTATTATTATTATTATTAATATAAGGTAGGCGGAGGTGTATGCGTAGTACCCACATCCACATTCCGCCAAAGATATATTTTAGATGCCAATGATGGCGAGTCCATCGCCGTTTGTCAAGCACACCATTGAATTGATTCTCAGACTAAGGGAACAGGGAGGAATAGAGCGCTAGTTCTCTACACTTACATACTTTCCCTTCGTCCACATTCATCAGTCTCTTCATACATGCTCGCCGGTTTTGAATACTCATGACGTTCCCGTCCTTGAGCGTCGAATCGATTTTTTTCGGAACGGGGTCTTCCTCTGCTTCTTCTTGCACACTCTTTCGCTCTGTATTTTTTACTCCACCACAATATTTCTAGAAAGCAATTAAAAATGCGATCGTCTTATACTACGGCACCACATCGGTACTTAAAAGGTGCCCTTATTAAAATGTTAGCGATCAATCGGCCCGCACGCCGGGTGGTAAATTAGTGTAGCTTGGCAAAAAGTTCATATCACAGTTAAAAGGGACGCAGTATCGATGTTTGTCTCATGTAGTAATTTTGAGTTTTGTGATCTCTTATAACTGGCTAACCGGATTTAGTGATAATTATTTATTTAGACCCGTGGTGGGCGAGTTGTTCAAGTACTCACCTGCCACATAAATGTTCGAAACCCGACTATACCAATGAGTTTTCGGACCTTAAATACAGAGATTAGTCACACTCCGAACTTTACGGTGAAGGAAACACCGAGAGTCAAACTGCATATGTTTGAGAAGAAATTCTAACAGGTATATATAGCTTGAGAAACGGCGATGGACTCGCCATCTGTCACGCTGGCAATTACCATTAACGTTTAATGACAATACGAATCAAATAATAAAAGAATAATGTGCTTACTGTAGCACTTTACTCTGTCAACTACATCGCAGAGTCATATAAGTGATGTAATGGAATGTGCTTTATTAATAATAATATATCCTCACGCCTTCCCACAAAGGTCCCCGAAGGGGTAGGCAGAGGTGTATAGGTAATACCCACACACCCACTTTCCGCCAGAGGTATATTAGGTGGACTCGCCATGTGTCACGTTGGCGTGAAATATGGCGAGTCTATCGCCGTTACTCAAGCACGACCATACATACGACTTTGAATTTCTTCTCAGACGTATGCAGGTTTCCTCTCGGTGTTTTCCTTCACCGTAAAGCTCGTGGTGTGACTAATCACTGTACTTAAGTTCAGAAAAACTCATTGGTACAGTCGGGATTCGAACTTGCGACCTTTGCGTCGCAGGCAACTGCTCGAATCACTCGGCCACCACGGCTCTTTATGAATAGTTCTTCTTTTTTCCAACCTCGTAATAGATGACAAAGTGAAATTAATTATTTCGCAGTAGCGCAACTGAGAATGAGGTATAAGAAGGTTATTTATTCTAAGGGAAAAATATTTCCAATGCGACTTGTCGGTTTGGATGAGTTAGTTTTATTAGATAAAGTCACAGTAGAAATTAGATCACAGAGAAGTAAATACATTTTAAAACATAAGCGAATGGTGTCTGTAAGTCTAGAAAGCAATGACGTTTTACTCACTGTGCTTAACCGTGAGGGAATTTACGTGGTTATATGTACGTGAATATTTTTGTAAAAATCCTGTTGCTCTTGCGCGACCTATCAGCCTGCTACCTCAGTTCTTTCAGGAAAAAAGTTTCCAGTTCTGTAGCATTCAGTCAGTGATGTATTTCAGTGACACCATATCCTCACGCCTTCCCACAAGGGTCCCCGAAGGGGTAGGCAGAGGTGTATAGGTAATACCCACACACCCACTTCATATCACTAATGACACCATATCAATAATGATGAAATATTCAAAGGCTTGTCTTTTTATATCTTGAACCCGAAAGCCTAAATCTATATGCTACGGGACTCAAACCTGCGACTGCCACTACGTGAGTACATATCTACGTATCCTATACGTACCTTTCGTAATGCCCTACAACTAGAATTCAAGAACATGTGTAACAATACTCTATTTTCGTAGGAGATGTAATATAAAACTTGTAATTGGCCTTCATTTCTATTTAATTATTTTGTTAATGTGTCTAGCCGTAAGTTTTCCTCAGATAATAAAATAAAATAAGTGTCAACGTGACAGACGACGATTCCGTAACCGTTCTTAAGTAGAGAAATTATATCTTATTCCTCTGAACGCTTCATAAACCACAGCGAAACATTTCATAGGAACCATTGTATGCTTTACATAGACCTATTATTTCAAGGCACACAGCCTATTATTTGCAAATACAATTTACACACACCATAATTACGCGACCATCATAGGCGTGAGATCTGATAGGCCGAAGTGTGAACGCGGTGCCTTTGATTTAGAGCCACTGACGTAAATAATAGCCAAGGAACATTGCCTGAAATTGGCTGGCCTTGTAAGGGTGTGGTTTAGGCTGCCTGCACAGTGCCTGTTAACGCAAGCGACGCTACACGTGGTAATGAACGCATTGCGACAAAAACTTGCGACTTTAGCATCGATGTTTGGTGCCGAAGACGCGCCGGCGCGTGCGTATCTGGTATTGATGCCATGTCTCATTGTAGCTTGATGACACCTCATAAGCTGTTCGTTGAAGGAGCTTGCCTTTATGGCAATATCTGTATTCATGATTCAGTATGACGTAGTCCTGTAGTACTGCATAGTTATATGATCAATATTTTTCAGGAATAAAGATTCCAATTACCCTAAAGTATTTATAAATACATACGTCTAATTTCATAACGTCCAACATACATATAAAGGTCAGTCGACCGTCAACATGTGTTTCAAGTCATAGTTATGTATTTTATTTTATTTGAAAAACGAAATACTTAACAGAGAAACAAAAGAACCTCAGGTATCCGAATTCAATTCAGTGATTTTATTTTTCCTTATTAGCATAAGGCTAATAATAATAATTAATTAACAAGAGGCTCTCGTTAGACGGTTGGATCAAGTGCCTGATGCAGAAAGCAGTACTGCTCGAAACGGCACGTATTGTGAGGAGGTTCCTTTCTCTGGGATCCTAACCACCGGTACCTTGGACCCTGATCTCGATACCGGTGGGCCCCTATATTTTATATTTTTAAATATGTTTTTATATACATATATTTAAAAATGTAATTTATAAGAGTTATTTGAAATAAAGAATAATAAATTTATTTATTCAGACAGTGTCCATTTTGTTAGTTTTTCTTACATCTGTGTTAGTAAATATAATTTTGCGACAAAGTATTACATTACATGTGTGCCCAAGTGCTGGTCAGACATATTCAAATAAGATATATGAGTATTATATTGGGTTGCAGATTGTCCTCTCATTAAGTAATCAAGTGAACACTGGCCATCTATTACACCGGCGAAAACAAAGCCTTATATTTGTCATTAAAAAAAGAATATAATAAGAATCATAATAAGAGCCGTGGTGGCCGAGTGGTTCGAGCAGTTGCCTGCGACGCAAAGGTCGCAAGTTCGAATCCCGACTGTACCAATGAGTTTTTCTGAACTTAAGTACAGTGATTAGTCACACCACGAGCTTTACGGTGAAGGAAAACATCGAGAGAGGAAACCTGCATACGTCTGAGAAGAAATTCAAAGGCGTATGTATAGTCGTGCTTGAGTAACGGCGATGGACTCGCCATCTGTCACGTTGGCACCTAATATACCTCTGGCGGAAAGTGGGTGTGTGGGTATTACCTATACACCTCTGCCTACCCTTTCGGGGACCTATGTGGGAAGGCGTGAGGATATATATATATATAAAAGAATATTTAATTAATTTATTGTCAACCGTTTTCCGGAGGCCTTAGGAACCAGCAATAGAAGACAAATGCATT
This sequence comes from Drepana arcuata, assembly GCA_016069955.1. Taxonomy (NCBI): domain Eukaryota; kingdom Metazoa; phylum Arthropoda; class Insecta; order Lepidoptera; family Drepanidae; genus Drepana; species Drepana arcuata. The sequence continues at coordinate 6,996 of JACCPG010007559.1, forward strand.
AGATAGTAAAGTGATACCGCCCAGTACGATTTAGGGCACAATGACTCCGTGGAAGTTTACGCATGCTTTATTGATACAGTCGCGATCGTGCGGGTTTGAATTTTGCAGTTACACTTTCCTTACTTGGCTTAAGATTACTTACTTAGGTTATCCTGGGTATGTCAGAGGAAGTATGAAAACAGCTTGAATGCAGTCGAGATGCGATCTCTTCGAAAAATGTGCGGCGTAACGTTATTAGATCGAATCCGCAATGAAGAGATTCGCAAATCAACTGGCGTGAATGAGGGCGTGATTGTAAAGATGAAGAAAGGCATGTTACGTTGGTTTGGACACATAGAAAGGATGAGTGAAGAAAGATTGACGAAACGGATATACAAAGCAAAAGTGTGTGCAAGAAGAGGCAGAGGAAGGCCACGTTCCAACTACCTGGATCAAATAGGAAATCGGACTCTGAAGGACGGGAACGTTAAGAGTACTCGAAACCGACGAGCATGTATAAAAAGACTGATGAATGTGGACGAAGCGAAAGAGGTATGTAAGTCTAGAGAGAAATGGCGCTCTATGCTCTCTGCCTACCCCGTTAGGGACTTGGCGTGATGATATGTATGTATGTATGTATGTACTTAGGCAACTTAGCCTTAGATAGTTACAGAAATCCAAACATTCTACTAATGTCATATCTATCTACTTATTTATTTATTTAAATATATTAAAAAGCCGTGGTGGCCGAGTGGTTCGAGCAGTTGCCTGCGACACAAAGATCGCAAGTTCGAATCCCGACTGTACTAATGAGTTTTTCTGAACTTAAGTACAGTGATTTGTCACACCACGTGCTTTACGGTGAAGGGAAACATCGAGAGGAAACCTGCATACGTCTGAGAAGAAATTCAAAGGCGTATGTATAGTCGTGCTTGAGTAACGGCGATGGACTCGCCATCTGTCACGTATACATCTCTGCCTACCCCTTCGGGGACCCTTGTGGGAAGGCGTAAAGGTAATACCCACACACCCACTTTCCGCCAGAGGTATATCAGGTGCCAACGTGACAGATGGCGAGTCCATCGCCATTACTCAAGCAATTACATACGCCTTTTGGAATTTCTTCTCAAAAGTTTGCATGTTTCCTCTCGATGTTTTCCATGGCCGTAAAGCTTGTGGTGCGTGCATTGTTTTAGAGTTCTGAAAAAAAAATCATTCGCACAGTTGAATTCAAACTTGAGTTCACGGGGTAGGCAGAGACAAAGAGTTGCCTATTGTTGTACATCATACGATGTAAGATTTTCAGATAGAACATTTTGCATTGTAATGAGAATAAACCGTTACATTAACAGCAATATTGATGTCTGATACGGTTCAAATTAATAAATTATTAAACGCCTAGATTTATAGATTAATGCAATCATAAGTAACATTATACTGTTTTGTTTTGTCTATGAATGAGCGCTTATCTTTCATCGTTTCCAGGCGCAAAAAAACAGGTCCACAGTTATGTGGTATTTAGAAAGCAATGGGGTTATATGTTTCAAATACTAGCTACGCAGAATCACCCGCGTTGTCCTGGATTTCACTGGTAACTTTTTTCTGGAATGAAACAATTTGTTACCCCAGTAATAATCTGTCAGTGAGGAATGACAGTTAATTCCGTTCAGCCGTTCTGGCGCGATCGAATAACAAACTACGATCCACATACCTATACAAACTCGCCCGTTTATTAATTTCTATAAATATATCTTCACGTCTTCCCCAGGCTCCCCGAAGTGGTAGGCAGAGGTGTGTAGGTAACTCCCATACACTAACTTTCCGCCATGGATATAATATTATTTTAGGCACCAACGTGACAGATTGCGAGTCCATCGCCGATATTGAAACACGACAATTCACACGCATTTCTTCTAAAACGTATGTAGGTTTCCTCTCGATGTTTTCCTTCACCGTAAAGCTGGTGGTGTGACTAATCACTGTATTATAGTTTATTAATTAAATTTGTTTAGTAATAATCATTAAACCTGAAGGAATAAAATAATTAAGTATGTAACTTACCAAATTAACAATACAACTTGCAAGAGTTGTATGTATCCGAAGCGCCGATCATCTGCAAGCAAAAGAATTAAAAAGGTTACTTTTTAGACCACGAACGTACAACTTGGCAACCAAGCGCTTACACCATCAGGTACTATCTATACACCTCTGCCTACCCCTGCGGGTACATGCGTTTGATTTCTGACTGGTGGAAAGGCGCGAGGATATATATATTTTATGGTATATAAATATATTATTACAGTATGATTGCATTGCAGGCTCACGAGCTACGGATCTGGGCTGGGTTAGTTATTTTATAAAATGTAGTAATTTACGGGCTTATGTGCATCCCACTGCTGGGCCAAGGCCACCCTGCGTGATTTGTCAGTTGATACATTGCAAGAATGTCTAAATGGAGATCAAACCTGAGACCATTTGCAAAGATAGTTTTCTTACTACCAACGTGACGCCGTGTTTAACATAAAATTACTAAGGCAGACACGATTAACTGTCATGTTGTATCAACGGTAATCTTACGCTGAGCTCCCGGACTATACCAGATTCCGGGGTATTAAAGACAGATCAATCGATCTTCTTATCTTGGATGAGAATTGGACGGAGTATTTATTGAGAGCCGTTGCCATAGCGACAGACGACGCCGGAGGTCGGATTATTACACTCCAAACAATGATAGCTTTCGATTCGTTCGATCAATCTGTCGAACGGTGATTGTAAGGCTACTGCCATATTGGCGCAATGTTTGTAAAATGGCAATAGGCTCTGTAATTTTATTATTGTGAATTCAACAACTGTCAAAATTGGTAGCAAATTTGCTCTTGACGGGAAAATACTTTATTTCCGTAGATACCTCAGTCACTTACTATCATTTTTCGTTTCTTGAATGCTTACTACTTTCTAGGTAGCAGGTACCAATTGCCAGATCATAGATAAAATATAAATTAATGTTTAACACAGAATATACAAATGTTTTAGCGCACAAGTAAATCTGGCTCCCAAGCTATGACAATCTTTATACTAAGTGACCTGGAAACCCCTTCTTCCTTCGTAGATCCTTCACTGCGCATAGTATTTTTATAGAAATATTTGAGTTTATCACAAAAGTACATGTCGTTAGCAGGAATTGAATCCGTACCTTTTTTGCCATCATCAGCTTATAGCCTACCGAAAGCAACCGCTACAACAATATGACTCACGCTTTACAGAGTTTTTATCGGCACGTGTCAAACTTACATCTGGGTTGACAGTTCGTGATCGAATACTTATTATTATCTATGGTTGTTCCGTTAAATAAACTGTAATAATCACAAATATGCGACTAAATTAAAAGATACGCTCAATGTAAACTTGGAACACCGATTCAAGGATTAGTATTCGATTAGATTAAATCGAATAATTTTATGCTTGCGTATAAATCTGTATGAGTTTGAGAAGAAATTTAAAGACATTTGCATAGTAGTGCTTAAGTAACGACGATGGACTCACCTTATTACGTAGGCACCTAAAATATGTCTCCAGCGAAAGGTGGGTGTGTAAACACTACCTACACACTCCTGTCCGAGAATCCTTGCAGGAATGCGAGGAACTAAATTTCACCTAATAATATTAGACTTGAGTTAAGTCAACAAATTGTAATAGATTAAATTACATACAAACACATTGTATGAACTTCAGTTACGGCCATTGCATTCGACCTGTAATATCAATTAGTGTAGCATAAACTTTGCGGGCAGTTTATCGCGTGTCGCTGGCGGCATCAAGCGTCGGACGTACGACGCGTCACTATCGCATCTACCACAGTATTTCATACTTGGAATAAAATTATGGATCTTATTTATTCAATTGATATTGTAATATGGTATCATCTCAAGTCTCCGCAAGGGAAGGCAGAGGTTTATTATTATCCACTTTTCACTGGACATATATTTATGGCCGATTATGACAGCTGTCATTTTTGACACCTTTCAATTACTTATCAACTTTACAAGCTTGCTTATGATATTTTTCACTACTATCATTGTACCTAGAGATCGCCGGGGTGTTGAATTCACAGACTTAAGGCGCGTTCGCAACAACTTTACTTGCCAATTTGTTATTTTTTTTTTTTTAGTTTACCCCTAATGACTAAAAGAACACAATATTTTAGAAGTAGGAACTCTATTCGATTCTTGTCAAACATCCGTATTGTTTTGTGTGGGTAGTCTTCTTGATATTTCTCTTAATATACTAGTTGTGTTCCGTGGTGGCAACCGCGTAATATTTGTGAGGAAATATACTATCCTATTTAATAATCCAGCTAATCAAGCCATCTTTGTGTCAGATATCATACAACTCCATTCAGCTAAATTGAGTAATAGATATCGTCACAAACCCTCACATTTATAATATGAGAGGGGAGTAGGATTACAAAACTGGTGAGAAGTAAAAAGCTATCATTTCCTTAGCCGAATGATTTAATGGAGTGGTCACTCTAATGCTAATACCTCAACAAATTTAGCTATACCACCTATAATGGCGTGCGATGACGGACATGAAGGGAGCTAATGAATAAAGTGACCATTGTTGATGGTGAACAAGTCAACAAATCAGGCGATCATATCCTGACGAGATTGTTCTAATCATGAACACTCCACGAACCATTTGCGCGCAATTATGGGATTCCTAAGCTCATATGTGATATCGGCAAAAACGTGTCGCAACGAACATGGGCCATCGTAATTATTCACATAATTAATGCGGGAATTTCACAAGTTTTTACGCATGTATTGGCGCTTTAATAATTTCCATCTACCAGTATTATTGTTGAGAATTACATTATTTTCTCTTAAAAGGCCAGTCTGTAAAAAGATGTTGCTTGATAGATTTAACTGTCAATGTATCTTGTTAGCTCGAATTGGATTGAATGATTAGTCTGTAACGAGAATGCTGGATTTGTAATTGGTTTGATGAGAAAATTGTCTGCTGTCTCTGGTTTGAAGGAAGTGATAAAAAAATCCTTAGTGAACGCAGACCTATTTCCCATGACATTCATACAATTTAATTTCTATATGACCGTATGTTTTGGGGGTTTTTGGCGTATACTGTTATATTTATTTACCTACCCCTACCCCGTTAGGGACTCGGCGTGATGATGATATGTATGTATGTAATAACAACAATTAACAATATTTGCCACGCTGGAGTATCGTGGTGTCGAGGTATGTTCCAACCCGCCCGACACGAGAGGTAGACGGCGCCAGACTTCTATAAAAAGATGGTGAGCCTCAGGACCTTAAGGCCCCAGAGTAGGTATACTTGTTTTAATCTGCGTGAGTACTTTTATGTATTTTTTATTTTTACTAACATATTTTTGTTATATTCTTCAATGAAATTTTGGTCATTTTAAAATATTGTTAACATTTATAAAAAACCTTAAGGGAACAAAATTACTCACCTGGCCCCTATTTAGCTGGAATATAGGAGACCGTGGAGGTCTCTAAATAAGGGTCTAAGCTATTATAGCTCGAGGTAATGCACCGATTCCCGGCTAAATTGAAATGTATTACAAGTGAGCTGGAATGCATTGTCGCGGGAGAGGGTACAGTCCCCAGCAATCTCTACAGATTTTATTTATCTAACATTGATCATTGATAAGTATTTTAATAGTTACAGGTATTTTTATTTTTTACGTTTGGCGTTTTTTTCTCTATAATTTACGTTAGGTGAATGTTACGTAACGTTATGTTAATTTATTTACGCCTAGCTGTGCCCGCGACTTCGTTCGCGTGGTTGTCCAAAACTAAAATGCATCGCTTAGATAATAGTGCAATATCCACGTTTCCTTCAATAAGAAGGGGGTAATGCAAGCTACGAACTAATAAAGAATTTGCGAATAAAGCACATAAAACTTTATTTAATGAGACACTTGATTATGTTAATGCTTCTCATATACTATGTAAGCGATAGCATCACTCGGAGCATATAGAAAAAGGTTGTTTGGGTTGCTAAAACAATAATAAAACTAATTTGAAGAAAGCATCGAGAGAAACTTGCATACGTTTGAGAATAAATTTATAGACGTATGTATTGTCGTGCTTGAGGAACTGCGATGAACTTCCCATCTGTCATGTTAGCACCTTCAATATATCTCAGGCGAAAAGTGGATGTGTGGGAAGTACCTCCACACCTCTGCGTCATCTTCGGGGACCCTTCTGAGTACGCCTGTAGAATAAATTAACGCCTTAAATTTCTGTACGTACATTAAGAATTAAGATTAGTTCTGCAGTCGTTCAGGTTATATATACGTTACTAAGCTTTTGTGCTGACCGTACCTCAGCTGTAGCTAGTGTAAATCACCCGAGTTCGCCTTAACGCGCGTCACTTGGTTGGCTCACATCCGTTCAGACTTATAGGTGCGTGCGACACGACACTGCGGATTTACCGCCTCGCCGCGGATTTGTTACACTAAATGTGCTGAATAGCTGCGGATATAAAATCTATTTACTCTAGTCCTTCTCCGTGTATTTAGAACTGACTCAAGATTCTTACTCGTATACGAGCAACCAATTTGAAGTACCACAATGCGTTCCAAAGCCAGATTTTTTGGCGTAGCTGTAAACGTCGACAAAATTATGTTGTTCTGTTAGTTAAATTCATTTTGAGGTTAAGTAGATAGAATGAAGCGAAAGAGGTCTGTTATAAGTCTAGAGGGAACTGGCGCTCTCCTCCCTCTGCCTACCCCTTTTGGCTCGGCGTGATGATATGTTTAATAATCTATATAAATAAATAAACTTTAAGTCTCTGTGTGTAATATTAAAATAACCGCTTTTTACTAAACGCATGCGGATTTATACACGGTCCATATACCAAAATAACATTTATTTAAAATTTTTGTCTGTTTATTCCGGCTAATCTCTGAAACAGCTGGACCAATGTTGACGGGACTTTCACTGACAGCTGTTGTAATAAGAAGTTACTTAGGACACCTATAAATACCTTGAGCGATACTTTGAGGGCGTTGCCACACGTTTGGGTTAACCCTTGGGGTCCCTTATGGAGAAGCATAAAGACACAACATCTTGGCCATCATATATTGAATCCTCTGTACTTGATAACACCATGAATAATTTCCTAGTTCTGTCTAGGAACTTGCAGCATGTATTCAATTTCAAACGGTACAACCTCCGTTAAAGCACCGGTTAATGAATTACTCCAGCTTTTCAGATAGGATACTAGCAGTTGTGAATCAATTAGTTGACAATTATTTCCTGTTGGTTTTGCGGCACGTCCGTCCCAAATAGCCGCACGCTGTGTGGGGGCCCCGGGACCCCACCGAGGTATAACGTACAAATAACTTGATAATTATAATAAAAAGAACGGTAATTAGGACATGATAGCTTTGAAAAACGCTCATTACGATGTCTTTAGTCCAGCAACTTTTGAGAATTCGATTATAGCGTAATAATCATTGATGTAGAACAATTAGTCAGACCACCAATTGCGCTGATAACAACTTGATAATTTCAAACGGTCGCTTGAGGGCTTGTTACAATATTATAGGGGGAATTTACTCAAATCAAAGGACCTTTGAATATATTAAAGTGAAGGCAGAGTTGTTCTCGTAAGGTGAATTCGGTTCCTGAAATATCCTTTAGTAAGTAATTGACCCCTTGTTATAATAAACTTCAAACTACATAAATTCTACAAATCTTCAAACTGTCACAAAAATGCTATTTTACAGGTTTCTAAGGGTTGTTTTGAAGATCTGAAATCTGAAAATTCAACACTCAAGGTAGAGTAGTACTATTTCAGTGAGTACATACATATAATAATGAATATATCTTACAATAACGAGACTATCCGAATCCTATTGCAAGCTTAATGAGGAGTCTTTGCCCGACTGTCAAAGAAGGGTTGTTATTCAAGCGTGGTTTGTACGTTTATTTGTCTGTAAATTTCTTTATTATTTCGTATCTTCCAAACGTTTGGATGGAATTCAACAATTATGGCATCGATTCTTTTATCCCAACTTTCCTTATACATATATATACATAGCATCACGCCGAGTCCCTAAGTTCTCCGAAGTCCTAAGTAAGAGTTCCCTCTAGACTTACATACCTCTTTCGCTTCGTACACTTTCATCAGTCTCTTCATACATGTTCGCCGGTTTCGAATACTCTTGACGTTCCCGTCCTTGAGCGTCCGATCGATTTGATCAAGTATCCTTAGATAGGTTTAATAGGTCGTTAGCAAATTAAAAGGAAATTCTTGAAGGAAAATATATAAATATATTGTGGCCATACTTAAATGTAAACATGACTTAAGTGTATAAATTGTTGGAATTTCCTTTTAAAAATATAAAGCTAATGTTTGAGATATATTCTTAGCATTGTCAGTGCTATAGTTTCTTCCTTATAATTTGTCGCAAGTATGTATACGACAAATTATAATATATATATATATATATATGTATGTATATATATATACGATGTATATATATATATATGTTTATATCTTACAAGTATGTATACGACAAATTATAAGGAACTGGGAAGAAACTATAGCACTGACAATGCTAAGAATATATCTCAAACATTTGCGAAGTCCTCTACATAATATCTGGACCGGCTCCTCACTATTAAGTATGACGATAAACCAGCCCCTGTTTTGCTGCGGGCATACGTCGTATAATACGAAGCCGACGTCTAATTGCTGTGAAGTATTAGCAAAGTCGTATCGTATCGTATCGTCTAGTCGGGTGCTCATGAAACGCATATGAAATCGGTAATTAATTTTATAGTATTAATCGTCGCGGTGGCCCTCTGTATCTATTAGTTGCCTGCAACACAAACATTGCCAGTTCGAATTCCAACTGTACTAATGAGTCAGTAATTAGTTACACCACGACCTTTACGGTGAAGGAAAATATCGAGAGCAAAACCTGCAATACGTCTGAGAAGCGATTCAAAGGCGTATGTAAAATCGTGCTTGAGTAACGGCGATGGACTCGCCATCTGTCACGTTGACACCTAAAATATATCTCTGGCGGAAAGTGGGTGTGTTGAGTACTACCTATACACCTTTGCTTATCCCTTGGGGGACGGAGTGAGGATAATAATACTTTGGGTCAATTCCGCGCAATTGAACGCAAAATTTTAACTATGGTAACTAGACAGTACAGACTAAACACTCATAGGAGTGGATACATATATATTATCTACATATGTACATATATATGTACATAATATCATACCCGAGAGAGCCGTGGTGGCCGAGTGGTTCGAGCAGTTGCCTGCGACGCAAAGGTCGCAAGTTCGAATCCCGACTGTACCAATGAGTTTTTCTGAACTTAAGTACAGTTAGTAGTCACACCACGAGCTCTACGGTGAA
>JACCPG010007561.1:0-15334 GCA_016069955.1 Drepana arcuata
GAAGGTCTTGGCTATGTGTATTTATATTCTCAGATCACAGTCCCATAACGTGTTTTTCCATCCCGTCATCGCCTTGTGCCCCGATTGCTCCCATAAAGCGGCAGGCCACCAATGAGGGGCCACTGCCCGTACTGCGGGGTTAATGGGGGTCTTACACAGACGTAACATAAAAGTGAATTTTCTCTGAGCATTATAAGTTTCATGGAATGGCTCGAATGAAATTCAATATGCGTCGGGGATGTTGCGAACAATTTGAAAGCACTGCGGGGCGCTAGAATAGCGAGCTGTTTAGGTATAATGAAACAGTTGCATTATTTTCATTAACATCATTCTAAACATTATTTTAACCAGATATTAAATATGAAACCCAACTAATCGAAACATGTAAATGAAATTATTTTTCGTTGTAATATGTCTATTCACGTCGATAAGAAATATATAGTCGTGCTTGGGTAACGGTGTTGGAATCGCCATCCGTCACGTTGGCACCTAATATATATATCTGGTGGAAAGGGGGGATGGGTATTACCTATACACCTCTGCCTACCCCTTCGGGGAGGCGTGGGAAGGCGAGAGGATATTATCCCTTATACCTTAGACAAAGAAGAAGTGTTTAAGGTTTAATTGAAACTGTAAATCACAACTAGCATTATATAAAATTCATTGCCCTTATCGTATCTCTGATATTAAATTGAATATCATGCATTTAACAGCAACATTGGAGGAGCGAAGTGTTTCATTGATTCCCTATTTGCGGCGAGGACCCGGTGCCAACAATGCTCGCGCTTGTGCTCCGCATACTCACGGTCCACTACTGTAATGTAGCTCACATTGGGAACTTTAGTAGTTGACAATTGAACTGGAATAATGAAAATCATTATCATCATCCTAATTTTCAGCCTATGTGGGCTGGGTATAGGTCTCTCCGGTTCTAAGCCAATGTTCTGGTCACCTGCCGTCTGCCTTCCCGTTTCATCGAGTGGCCTGATAGATAGTAATAATTGTGAGGAGTAGCGGGGTGGTTCTAGCAGTTGCTATTTTAGTTCGAATCCCTGCTGTACCGATGAGTTTTTATGAACTTGCGTACAGTGATTAGCCCTATCACGAGCTTTACGGTGAAAGAAAATATCGAGGGGAAACCTGCATATGCTTCAGAAAAATACAAAGACGTATGTACGTACGTGTTTGCACAACGGCGATAGACTCGCCATCGGACGCATTGGCACCTAAAATATATCTCCGGTGAGAAATGGGTGTGTGCCAAATATACAGTTTTGAGATTAATTGCAATGTAGACGTCCGTTGTCTCATCCCATAGACCAGTTATCCATTCATCTACTGTTCACCACAACAGCCCAATGTTATTATTCCATCCCGATACATTAACAGTGTTTGAACCAAGCGGGGATAATCTCCGGGTGTATCGTTGTGCATCCGGGTATGATATCAGCCAGGGATAAAGTCCCTAACTTTTATTAAAACTCTCGCAGGGACATCTACGTGTTGGATCTGTATCCCCACGCAAGCATAGATAAAGGAATGTGCCCTTAGGGGACCCGGGAATTAAGGAGAAACCATAATAATAGTTGAGGAGTTTTTTCTTTGGGATTTCCGCCATTGGTACCTTAGACCCATATTTTATGTTATTAAATATAATATATCCTCACGCCTTCCCACAAGGGTCCCCGAAGGGGTAGGCAGAGGTGTATAGGTAATACCCACACACCCACTTTCCGCCAGAGGTATATTAGGTGCCAACGTGACAGATGGCGAGTCCATCGCCGTTACTCAAGCACGACTATACATACGCCTTTGAATTTCTTCAGACGTATGCAGGTTTCCTCTCGATGTTTTCCTTCACCGTAAAGCTCGTGGTGTGACTAATCACTGTACTTAAGTTCAGAAAAACTCATTGGTACAGTCGGGATTTGAACTTGCGACCTTGGCGTCGCAGGCAACTGCTCGAACCACTTGGCCACCATGTCTTATTTTATTAAATATGTGCGAAAATTGGCAAATCTATCGCGGTTTCTATAGCACGACTATGCATACATACGTCTTTGAATCTCTTCTCGAATGTATGCAGGTTTGATGTTTTTATTCACCGTAAAGCTCTTGTCGTGATTAATAATACTGTACTTAAGTTCAGAAAAAATCATTAGTACCTACTGTTTGGACACGAACTTGAAATCTTCGGCGATTACTCGAACCGCTCGGCCACAACTTATATACTTAGCTATTTTATAAATACACTAGCTTATGCCCGCAGCTTCGCCCGCGTGTAGTTCGAAAAATCGGTTCGGCCCCTATGCTGTGAAAGAGCAACATACTTTATAATATTCAAATGTATCCTATGTCCTAATCCTAGGCATAAGCCATCAACATTTAAATTTTCAGCCAAACGGTTTTTTTATCATTCGTAAAAAATATTTTAATTTTTTCAATAAAAAGTATCCTATGTTACTTCTTATACCTCCAAGGATATGTGTACAAACTTTCATGATGATCGGTTAAGTAGTTTTTACGTGAAAAGGTAACAAACAAACTTACATTCACATTTATAATATTAGTAAGGATTAATATACAATAGACAGAAATAATAGGTATAGACAATAATATTTACTCGTAGGTATGTGTAATTTTTTTATACCATCGTATACTAGAGTTGCACAAGCGCCATTGTACATTGGGAGAATGACCCCAATCAACTACCAAGTAGTAATAAAGGTTTGGAGAGGAAAGAAGTAACCTTTTTCTTTTGCAACTTGTTAGAGATACTTCGTAAAGTTCAGCCATTTACAACGAACATATACATTGTATTAACTTGTGTAATTGTATAGTTTCAAATGCGCTGAAGGCGTGAACTCCCTGGGTGTTAGGTTTTCCTATTTCTTCTAGATACATTAGCACTGAATATACAGGCACAACGACAAGAAGCACATAAAATGAAGACAATAAGAAAAAAATGGACTCGCCATCTATCACATTGTTACCTAATCATTTCCTAAATTCATATCTTCCTATATATAATATGATACCGCAAACATCCAAACTTACAAACTTTCACATTTCACATATAATATTAGTAAGATTTATAATATTAGTAAGATACTCATTTGAATTCCTTCTGAAACGAATGCAGGTTCATTCACAATGTTTTCCTTCACCGTTAGTCTTGTAGTACGATAAATCATTACCACTAGGGGTCGAATTTGCAAGGTTTCCAATACACGGACTACTTGAACCTTAGCTTCTTAAAATAACTTTGATCAATTAAAAGCTAAAATAAAAAGTTCTTTTCTTATACTGAAACGAGGTTCGAAATAAATTCAAATTACTTAAGCTTAGTTTGAGCCTCCTTAAATTGATTAAAGATATGGGTTTATATCTCTGCTAATAGAGTATCGTGTAGTTCATATATATTCATTTAAATAAACGTTCATCTTGTTCCATGAAAATAAATACGCTGCTCCTAGATTGTTCTGTTAATCAAATAAATTCTTTCTCATTTATATTCCTTCCCCAGTAACAGATGACTGGAGGTATCGTAAAGCCAGGTGTAATAACTTCTGACAAACGACATTGGGCTCGCAACGACAGGCGAAACGTTGCAAGGAAGACAAATTGTGTACGCATTCAAACTTTTTGGTGGCTGTTAGTACAAATAGGTTTTATTTTCCTTCTAATGGCTTCTCATGACTGGCTGGAAATAAGGCTACAAACTGACACAGGATAGGCAGTGCTGTCAACATAATTGGCACACTGGTATTGGCATCAATATTTTTCTTTACCTTGAGCTTTGGTATATAGCTTATGATAAGTGTATGGATTTTTTTAAAACGTGCGTGTATTACGCTAATAGCGCCCAAATATCTTTTATACAAAGATTTTGGAAATATACCAAAGATATCCCAAGATACAATTTATGATAAATAACGATTCCAACACTATAAGCACAGCATCATAATGTTTATAAGTCTACTACGTCTTTAAGTGAATGAATTGTCATTGTGACAAAACTGAATAAATAAAATAGCGGCGCATAAAATTCTTGCTAGTCATCCATGCGTACCTTGAACCGCGGTGGCCGAGTGTTTCAATTACCAGCCTGCAACTCAAAGATAGCAAGTTAGATTTTTTCTCAACTATAGTTTAATGGAATGAGCTGTACCATGAAGGAAAACGTCGTGAGGGAAACTTGCATATGTTTTAGAAGTGTTTCAAAGACAGCATTATAAAACAATGAGGTTGGGTTCCCAATAAGGAGCTATCGATGTACCCGACCCGTTGTAGTGGATTGCATAACGAACCTTAGCAAACAGGAGTTTTGCGCACTTTAATTTACGAGTGCGTGCGTGTGAATATATCTTAATGTTTGCTATTTAAATATATATTTATTCAAGTGGCTATGACTCATTTTGTTAGTAATACTTAATTCTATGTTAGTAAAACTATATAATCATAATGTAAGTATGATTCACCGCTGTACTATCCCATGTAAAATAGCACAGCAGTGATTCAAATTATATGTATTATTAAAAAGGTCTCTACCAAAGTTTTCACTGAAAGACTTCGCCCGGGTGAAAAAGTAAAACTTCCTGAAACACGATTGCAGCACCTATCGGGTCCAATTGTGGTTCTAAATTTCATTAAGAGCCCAGTCGTTTGCTATAATTCTGTAAAGGATATACAGACAAACATATTTTTTATATATAAAGAATGAACATTGGTATTTATTAGGAGCGTATTCTCAATTAACATTAACACTATTATATCAAACTCCAGTCCGCTTATCACCGCAAGAGCTCTATAACAAGGTGGTGATCTTAGTACCAAAGTGACAGATGGCGAGTCCGAAACCGCTTTTAAGCACATCAGTTAATCATCGGTGAATGTTTCTACTTTTCCTCTACACTAAAAATGTATGAAGCGAACTCCACTTGTTACCCTTAACGCTATATGAGGGTTGGTACGAAACACATGCCGTTAATGTAATTTATTCTATAGAATATGTTGTAATTAACGAGCGTTTAATGTAATGACCGTTCCGTGTAAGGGTCGCCCACATGCTACAGAAAGACAAATTGGTCCTATTTTGTAAGGAATAGGAGAAATAGATTTTTATAGCGGTATCGTGACAAATGGGAAGCTTGCATGACAGGCAAATTATGGTAGGCGTATTTAATCAGCTCTTTTACCATTGTTATTAATGACAGTTAAAACAAAGATTCGTTATGCGGTGGCTTTTATTACATACGGTATAAGAGCTAGTTTAAAATAATCTTTAGATATTGTTTCAGAGACACGTTTCATGCCTCATTTATCTATAATTTAATATTACGAGGAATTGTTTTAAAAGTACTAGGCGAGCATACACTTGTAGGATATTTTTGTGTTGGATACCGAAGTTTATATTTGTAAATTGTTCGAACATGTTTTTTACTCTATGAACGCCTAGTATTACATACGTAAGCCAGTTTTATTGTAAGGTTTAGCTGACGTTTTCAAAATAGAGGACCACAAGGGCTTGCCGCGTGTTGACTAACCCTACAAACAAATACACCATTCTTGAAAAACTCAATGACGTTTACATATTTGTTATTATATAAAATACGGTTACGGGTTCGTCCCCACTGGGTCCATTCCCACATAATTTATTTGTTTATTCTAATTAGCCGTGGTGGCCGAGTGGTTCGAGCAGTTGCCTGCGACGCCAAGGTCGCAAGTTCGAATCCCGACTGTACCAATGAGTTTTTTCTGAACTTAAGTACAGTGATTAGTCACACCACGAGCTTTACGGTGAAGGAAAACATCGAAAGAAAACCTGCATACGTCTGAGAAGAAATTCAAAGGCGTATGTATAGTCGTGCTTGAGTAACGGCGATGGACACGCCATCTGTCACGTTGGCACCTAATATACCTCTGGCGGAAAGTGGGTGTGTGGGTATTACCTATATACCTCTGCCTACCCCTTCGGGGACCCTTGTGGGAAGGCGTGAGGATATATTATTATTATTATTATTCTAATTATAATTGTTGTTTTAATTTTTTCATATTGCTGGTTATGCATAGTAGTTGTAGTTAGTCGGCGGTATCTAAATATATAAATACCTACCTACAGAAAAATTCACATGTTAATATAAAGTGGCTGAATGCGCGATTCAATCCGTGATTGAAACGATAATGTACATTTATATAATAATAATTATAAATAATGTACATTTAAATACCATATTATGTAACCAACGGTGTCTGGCGAATATTTTTTTTTAATTTTTTTATACAACAAGAGTGGCATACGGCCCACCTGATGGGAAACGGTTACCGCAGCCTATTTACGCTCACGATACCGAAGTATCACTTGCGCGTTGCCACTCTGTGTTCGGAGAGTTTTAGTGTGTTGGCAGCATAATGGGTTTAATCCCTCTACTTCCAACAAAATGTAACAATCCTCCCTCCTCCCCATTAGCTCATTACTCGAAACCTTTATTTAATTTCATTTCATTCTGTCCGATTTAATGGTTATGTCATTCGTGTTTAATGATTATTACACCACCATGCGGTCCATCTGAAGGTAAGCGGTTACCGCCGCCTATGGACGCTTGCAGCACCAGGGGTATTGCTCGCCCGCTGCCGACCCTGGCGGATGTGATTGAGAAGCTCGTCAAATGTCGCGTTAATACCTAAATATACTTTCACACCCTTCTTGAAGAACTCCATGCTGTACTCTCCAGGGAAAACCTCAACGGGGAGCTCATTCCACAGCCTGATGTGGCATAAAGTTATGATTGTGTGATGAATAAAGCATTTTCTTTCTTTCTTTAACTATGTACTTCATTACCTCGTAGTACTCATATTACAAACTATGCTTTATATGAAGCTAGGAGAATCTATGTTGGCTGTCTCTAAGTCTCTAAGTCTAAGATGTCTCTAAGTGCTTACTCACAATCAGAACAGAATCAATTCTTGAAGAAGAAGATTGTGTTTGTGTGCCCTTATATCTGCATCGCCAAATGAAAATGTGGTCAGTATTTATTTAGCGTATAAATCAATATTGGATACAGGATAATAAAACCGGATATTACCGGCCCATAAAAACCCTTCAGCCTTTTGTGACGTCACGAGAGGGTATGTAAATTATGAGTTTAGTGCCATGGCCGCATTTTGTATTCGGAAATGGGTATTATTGCTCGGGGCACGTAAATAATAATACATTTGGCATCAACAAATACCATTTTGTGAGTTGCAATGTGACCCGAAAAGAAATTGCATGAAAATAAAAAACTCCGTCATTTTATTCCTATTTGCCGTACTGAATAGAAAACTTTTCGTTTCGGCAGCTGAATAATTGAACGCACAACTTTTCTTTTATCTCATTTGATCAAGGCTTTATGACATAAGGATATTATTTAATATTGTTTTACGAAGCGTATGGTTCGTTGCCTACAACCCAAAGATTGCAAGTTTGAATCCCATATGTACCAATGAGTTCTTAAGTACAGTGGTTAGTCGCACCACGAGCTCTACGGTGAAGGAATACGTTGAGAGGAACCTGCAAATATTTGAAAATAAATTCGAAGACAACGTGAGGATTTGAAAAGAAAGGCGTGATTGAGAAACGGCGATGGACACGCCATCTGTTAATTTAGCACTTAAAATATATATCTCCGGCGAAAAGTGAGTGAGTGGGCACTATCTGCCTTTGTTATCCCTTTGGACCCTTGTGGGAAGACGAGAAAATGTTAAAAAAATTCATTGACTTATCAAACCACGAGCTTTAAGCTGACGGAAAACATTGACAGGAAACCTGCATAGGTATGTGAGGAGGTTCAAAGGCGTATGTGATTGAGAAGCTCGTCAAATGTCGCGTTGATACTAAAATATATTTTAACGAAAATTGGAGATGTTGCATCAACTGCGGGATCCCCAAGGATCACATTTCAAGTACAACATAGTATTTTACTTTTTTTTAACATGTGTAATGTATTTCTAACATGACCCTTACTTTGAAAGGTACGGAAGTCCCGTGTGAGTTAGGTTGCAGCCGCTATCGTCGGTCTTCAGACATAATGCTATTAAGGGATGACCAAAATGTATCTGCTTTTTATTTTGCCAGCTTTTATAGCTTGCATAAGGTAAGGATAAGGTGTGTGGTGTGATTTTTTAAATAGTTTACTGTGTATATACTTCTTGCTTAATTTTTTTTAAATCTTCCTCAGTTAATTATCTCGTGGAGATATAATAACAGCTCAAAATCGTACAGTGATTTAAACGACGCGCTTAACGGCGAACTTAAAAATATATGTATTATCGTGCCGAACAAACGACGACGGACTCGCCATCTGTCATGTTGGTACTAAAAAAAGGGTGTTGTTATCTTCATACGTCTAAGAAGCAATTCAAAGGCGTATGTATAGTCGTACTTGAGTATCGGCGATGGACTCAACATCTGTCACGTTGGCACCTAAAATATGTCTCTGGGTGTGTGGGTACTACCTATGGGTAGAAACGTAGGTAGAGATGTATACATCTCTACCAACGTTTTTAAATTTAAACTAATTGGAAATAATAATCTTTCGAAATTTTCGAACGTAAATATTTATTTTATATAAATTATTCCTTACAGGAATAATTTTCTTTATAACATTTAATAAAACTTATATAGGCTATTAGTCAAGTATACTCCAGGGTATATTAATGCTGCGTGCTTCTTCTTTTTCGACGTTTTATAAGTGTCCACTTGGGCCTTTGTGAAATAAAAAGATTTTGGTTTTGATTTTGAATAGCCCATAAAAGTTTTACTAAATGTTATAAAGAAAATTATTCCTGTAAGGAATATTTTATATGAAATAAATATTAACGTTAAAAAATTTCGAATTCCCTAATATTGTTTATGCAAATTTCCTTATACACAATTTCTAATAAGCAAATTCGCATAAACAATATGACCTAGGCATGATGATGTGTATGTATTTTAAATATGTAGGAGTATGTATATCTTTAAGAGAAACTGTAATAAGTTTAACTGGTGTATTTGTCTGTGTGTGTATGCATGTGTCTACGTAGTTTATAACCATATTGGGAAGGTAATTATTGTAGTTAAACAACATTATTTATTTACATACATTTAATCATTCTGCCTATTATATCTATAGCGAGTCAACAAGTAGGAAACTTCATAGAATTCTATATAGCGAATAGTCAAACAATTCATAAGATACACATTTACTAGGCTTACAATAATAACAGTAAATTAAAATGTATATAGATAGTAACATTAGTAGAAAATTACTAGAACTATAAAGGCTGCTACATACATATGGAACGCTACCAATCTTATAGAATTTAAATGCTCGGTTGCGGAATAATCGTGATTGTGTAACAACTTTAATGTTTATCGGAGAAATAGCTGTTCAAATATAGATATTATTATTATTAGTACACATTTGAAATGGCAATTAACGCTTAGCAAGTTTGAAAGTAGTAATGAGACTACAGATATGACTAGGAGATATTCTATCATAACAATGAATGAGAGTGTATTAAAAGTTTATTTCGTTGTTTAAGAGGAAAGTTACTAAGTATTGGAGAGTAACTAGATAGCTAAATATGATTGAGCTTTTTCAAAAAGGTAACATGAAAATTGTAAAGTACCAATTATTTAAAGAGAATTAATTACTATAATTCGTGAACACATACATACACAAAATTTTAATTTTAACTTTATAACCGTACACAATGGACTTCGGATATTCCACGCTGCGTTTTCTTACTACCGGTGTGAAAGGCCTTTAGCCTTAAAATACAAACGCTTGATATCTTGGAATATTAGACGTATAGTTTCTTATCCACATGTGAAGGGTCATTTGAAAGCCTTAAAAGGTTGTTCTGCCGAATATAAAATTACCGGCAGCATTTGCGTCTTCAGTGGAGAAGTACTCCTTCCATAGCTCTTGGAACTCGTCCCAGGATACATTGTTCTTTCCCTGTGAACAATGTATCAAAGCATACAGGTCTCCGGTTGAAGCGAATTGGGGTAAATTTGCTATCGCCGACAATCCCCACACAGACGGAAATCTCTACAAAAACTGGCTTATTCTAACTCATAGTTGGTATATGCTATATGCCATAGCAGATCAGCACCATAGAGTAACCGCTCTACAGCCTGACTCTTTGTCACCATGTACGAAATTATATATATTTTTTGTTTCGCAATAGTCTTGGGACAGATTTCTAGAGCAGCTGGTGAGCTGGCGAAAGAGAATGTTAATTGTATAACGAGATTAGTCAATGTGTTATAGCGAATGTATTTGCGTCATTGTTTATCCTAACTTCGCGCTGTGTAGCACCTGTGACGAAAAGTAGTAGTAATCGCATAAGCTACGGCCTACGGCGTAGCACTGCTACGGGACTACGGTATAATTCGCTGTTTCGCCGCGTAAGCAGTTGGGAGCAAAGTGAAATATTATCTGACGCTTTATATTCTGTAAAGAAGTAAGCCTAGCTTAGTCCTTGGAACTCTAAAATACTTTCTCAACTAACTTAAATTGTTTGGCTTATTTCTTTTAAAAAGATGACGGCAAGATAATCTCAGTTTGATAACTCAACATAAAAAACGTAAGTACTGGATGAAGTTGCTTTTCAATTAGGATAAAGTTTTTTCATCGATAAGTAATGAGACCAGCCCGTAGAGTTCAAAAACACCACCCATCCAAGTGGCACCAAAAGAGTCAATCAAATCTCATTTGTTGAAATTTTCATTCTCAGGGAAAGTTTTCCTCCTTGCGTCATGTATTAATTGGTCATCCACAAATTATGTTTTATGAGAAAGCATGTGTTGATAATTTTTTTTTAATGTCGTAGCCAGCGGTTAATACGTTATATGCTCAATCGACGAAACCTGCGATAGGGATTCCAGTTACTATATTAAGTCCGTGCTCTTGAATATTGATTGCCTTTGATTATTAATCAAAGGCTATTGCCGTCAATATTCAAGAAGGCGAAACGGTTGGATTAATTGACGTCATATGCATATGTCGTTTAATATTTTTGAATAATTAATGGAATGTTAAGGTGCCCTGATCGTTGTAAATCTTACATCTGTTTCTAGTAGGTAGATATAAAATAATACATCTAGTGTATCTACAAAGGTACAAACCTTGGCCATTTTACTGAAGGCAACCTTGCACTCCTGAGGGTTGATGCCGTATGAGGAGCAGACCGTGGTAAACTCATCACAGTCGATGGAGCCGTCCGCGCTGGCATCCTCCAGTTGGAACATGAAGTGGCAGTACAGCTGCTGCCATTTGAGGGCCGCTGAAGGGTTCAATGCGTAATCGTTCCACATGGACACCCATTCTTCCACAGACACCTGTTCAAAATTAAATATTACACCTTAACATATTTGGATATGTAGAAAGGAACAGTGAAGTAAGATTGACGAAACATATGTACAATATGGAAGTGTGTGCTAGAAGAGGCAGAGGACGACCGCATTCAAACTACCTAGATCAAGGCAAGTCTTGCGGACGTTTGCAGACATTGAAATGTTTGACACAGAAATGGCGTAAAACCTATACACCTCTGCCTACCCCTTCGGGGACCCTTGTGCTACCGTAAAGCTCGTGTAAAACTTATTGTTGTATGTTTAATAAGAAAAGTTGTAATATATCTTCACACCTTCCCACAGGGGTTCCGAAAGGGTTGGCAGAGGTATGTTGGTAGTACCCACACACCCACTTTCCGCTAGAGATATATTTAAGGTGCCAACGTGACAGATGGGGAGTACACTTTGAATCTTTCTTAAACGTTTGCAGGTTTCCCTTGATGTTTACCTTCACCGTAAAACGTGTGCTGTAACTAGTCACTGTACTTACGTTCAGATAAACTCATTAGTACAGCCGGGATTCGAACTTCTTCTCTCTTTCATTTCATCTTTATGTGGCAGGGTAGTCGAACCACTCAACCACAAAAAAAAATTACTGCTATTTACTATAAGATACGGTATTTAACGCAAAGTTACAAAAATTAATATAATTCTATTTGCCAATCAAGCTGACCCAGAAGGTTATAAATGTGGCCAAAAATTTTATTTCCAGTTTTTCTCTCGTCCTCAATTACGCGTGAGTTTTTCTACATCCAATGGCGATTCTTTATTTGCGTTTTTGAACATGTCTGTATGTATGTATGTCCAGTAATTCGGTTATTGTTGGAATTATTATTAGGTTGCCGCTGGGCGTTCGTTCGTCAGCACATTTTTGGGCGTTCATTAATTTGTATCTTTGCGGTTGCTGACTTGAATTGGCATTTGGATGCCGTCATACTCACTCACATAATTATACTCGCACACGCATATACAGCGCTTAAAAGAAACTGCACAGGTGAATTTGCGGGGTCTAGTTAGTCTCACAGACTGTCCTATATTCTTGGTTTAATAAGCGTCTATCGGCGGTAATTGCTTGCCATCAGACAGGCTCAACATAATTCTATATAATATAATATATAATAATTATTATTATACAACATAATTCTATAAAAATAATATAATATATAATATATCCTCACGCCTTCCCACAAGGGTCCCCGAAGGGGTAGGCAGAGGTGTATAGGTAATACCCACACACCCACTTTCCGCCAGAGGTATATTAGGTGCCAACTTGACAGATGGCGAGTCCATCGCCGTTACTCAAGCACGACTATACATACGCCTTTGAATTTCTTCTCAGACGTATGAAGGTTTCCTCTCGATGCTTTCCTTCACCGTAAAGCTCGTGGTGTGACTAATCACTGTACTTAAGTTCAGAAAAACTCATTGGTACAGGCGGGATTCGAACTTGCGACCTTTGCGTCGCAGGCAACTGCTCGAACCACTCGGCCACCACGGCTTGACTACATAATACATACATAACATAATTCTCTTATAATATATTAGTTCTTGTAGGACCTACCTGACCATCCTTATTGGAGTCAGCCCTCTTCCGAAGACCATCCCAAATCTTGATCATGATTTCATGTGTTTCTGTGTGCTTGGCATCGCCTGGCTTCCATCCTCGGAGGCTGCAGATTTTCTGAACAGAAGTAATTTAATTAATTTTATGTTTTTTGTGCAACAGTTTATAATAAACTAACAGTAATACCCTGTTGGCCGCACCAAAACAATAATAATTAAAAGAGGTCTTTCTTATCTCTTGATATACAATATAATATTTTCTTAAATGTATTTAATTTTAAAATCGTAACATTTATCGTTTTTAAATTGAAAATGTTTATAATATTAATATTGTCATTATTATATGAGCTGAGACTGAGTATAACATGCAAAGAACGGCTAATACACTTATAATATTTTGTAGTTTTATTATCTTAAATTTATCTATAATAATAAATATAATTTGTTTGTTCTGTTTGATGCTGTTATTTTTTTTAAACTGGTTACTTTTATTTCTATCAACAACGTGAATAAAGGCCATCAATTATTCCTATCCGAAAAAACTTCAACGCAAAGTTACCTCAATAGCGAGCTCGAAGTCTTTCCTTTCAATCGTTCCACTCTGATTGACGTCTGTAACGAAAAAAGTTGTACAGGAAAAATATGTATCTAACCATAAAAATAAAAAAAAAACGTTTGTTTACTAATGATATTCCTTGGAATAAGTTAATTGTTACCAAAGAAAACGTTGAACACGTAGAGTAGTTTCTTCCTTCTGAATTCCGAGACGGACATTTTGTTTTTTTATCTGCAACAATGAAATATACAATTATAAGTTTTTTTACTTGAAATTGCTTGTATAATTCTTTGTGACTTCCAAGGATGGTCCTAATTACGTTACATTACATGAGCGCTCAAAATTCCCTTTACGCTATGGATTAAGTGGGTTTCTTGTAATGTTGAAGAAAAAGTTGAATTTACTTAATCTTCTTATTACTCCTGTCTGATTAGTGATGATTACGTTATGAAGACCAATTACAGTTATTATAATAATATAATCCACATTCATCAGTCTCTTCATACATGCTCGTCGGTTTCGAGTACTCTTAACGTTCCCGTCCTTCAGAGTCCGATCTACTTGATCCAGGTAGTTGGAACGTGGCCTTCCTCTGCCTCTTCTTGCACACACTTTTGCTTTGTATATCTGTTTCGTCAATCTTTCTTCACTCATCCTGTCTATGTGTCCAAACCAACGTAACATGCCTTTCTTCATCTTTACAATCACGCCCTCATTCACCAGTTGATTTGCGAATCCCTTCATTGCGGATTCGATCTAATATCGTTACGCCGCACATTTTTCGAATTTACAGAAATATATTATTATTTTATAGCTGTACTATATTATACTCTCAATATTTGCTGCTCATAGTGGGAACACTGATCGCAGACGGAAACCTAAATAGGAAAAAAAAACTTTACGAATAGTATTAAAAAACATTGTTATCATTTCGCATTAAGTTACGTGAGTTCTAAACAATATTGAAATATCTATAGATATTTCCCGCATCATTGGACGTTCTCCAAAAGCAATCTATTGAACGGCGACGTCATTATTTCAGTCAAATGAACCGCAACATAGCAATTTGGTACCATTCCCTGCACACTGCACAGGTACTCCAGTAAATTCAACTCTATTTGCATAATAGTGTGCTGAAGTCTAAAAAGTCTCTAAACAGTTGGATAAGGGCAACTGACATTAATAAACTTCCCCTAATAGATCCTTAAGTAATTTATACTAACGGACACGTTTTGGAAGAAATCACCGTCGTATGTATGTAAAGTACTTCGTTTCTTGAAGGAACTTGACCACTACGGTTCTGTCATTTAGACGAATATAAATATATCTTAGGAAATATGTAAATATATCTATATATTTACGCCCTTATTCTTTCTTAATGGCCCTTAAGGGTTTGGCAGATGAGTAACAACACCGAAGTTATTGTTTAAAATAGGTACTTAATTAAAATGAACTACTGAATGCTATTGTTCTTGCTTTTTGACGTGTTTATGGCGGAGAAAATTTTATTATAACGAAATATTTTGTAAGAACAGCACGAAAGGCTACAAATATTCTTTTAAATTTGAAACTTTACAGCTTTAAGTAACGCAATCCTACACGAAAGTGTATTTCTTGAATAAGAAAGGTTAATACGGTTAAGAGCCGTGGTGGCCGAGTGTTTCGAGCAGTTGCCTGCTACGCAAAGGTCGCAAGTTCAAATCCCGACTGTACCAGTGAGTTTTTCTGAACTTAAGTGCAGTGATTAGTCACACCACGAGCTTTACGGTGAAGGAAAACATCGAAAGGAAACCTGCATACGTCTGAGAAGAAATTCAATGGCGTATGTA
>JACCPG010007563.1:0-18384 GCA_016069955.1 Drepana arcuata
TGAAAGATACGATTTATCCGCATACCCAATAATAAAAATGTATTTTGTTATTTACAGAGTTCCATTTTTAAACTTTTTAAACGATGTGGAATTGACAATTTAATCTAATATAATCGATGCCAGCATCTCTTTGTTCCTTACATTTAAGGTATCTTAATTTCAAAAATCGAATGTCATTGCTGACATTTTTGTAAATTATTTTTTAAAGCTATTAGCTCTTTCGATCAAATCTCCTGTAACATTGAGGATTCTTAGTTACCTACTTACTCTGGTTCTCGCTGTTAGATGAACGTGTTTTAATAAAAGATACACTTTTTAAACCTGATAGAAGCCATCGAGAAGCGCATTACATAAAAAGTAAGAATTCAGATGAATTATGTGACTAATAATGTAGAGCATCGCTACGTGGGTGGTCTCGACCTCGACTTTATGGCACAAGGTCGGGATTTTTTGTTACTTAATTGTTCCTCACGATTAAATCTAGGTACCTACAGTAAAATAAACATGTTTGAAGAGAATCTATTAAATATAACATGAATACCGCAGATATAAATAAAAATAATTTTGATATCCGTTTTGTTCATTGCAAGTTATCTTGTCATAATTCACCGTATACGTAGTTCTATAAATCACTTAACAATTACGAAATAATAAATTTGCATAGTCGACATTCGAACATACCGAACCACTCGGCTCTATTTGAAATGAAACTTATGCATATACCTATAGGTACTGGGAAAAATTGTCTCCACTTCGATGACAAAACACAGAGATTCCAAATTGGTAAACACATAACTTACTACTCTACCCATACCATAACTTATTGTATTAGCGAAACATATATGTATTATCATCTCTAGGGAAGTTCCGAACAATTTCGTAAGTATACGCTACGTAGCCCAAATACGGTAAAAGTGTTGGAAACTTTGACAGTTTTCCAAGTCGAGCCCCGCAATCGATAAGGCAAGACGCTGATCTCTCGCAATGAGGACTGCGGTATACGTAATCTGAGGTTAACTTAACTTTGGCTTTATCTTAACTCCTCTTGATTATGTTTTGAAGACTCATCTCTCGTGACTGAGTAAAGCGTTATTTTAATATTGTGGGATTATTTTACTACCTGATGTAGTTAACATACATGGCTACATTTACCTAGCTAGGTGTATAGATCTATCTACGAACCTATAATATGTAGAGCCGAGGTTGCAAGTTCGAATCCGACTCTGCCTAATAATTAGATTTTTCAAATTTACGGCATTTTACGACAAGCTTTACGGTGAAGGAAAACATCGAAAGGAAACCTGTATTTATGTTTAGTGATGTAGAGGGAAATTTTGTATGGCATAATAACACATAGTTGTATCAAAACCTACCTACATTCAAAACCCGGTAAATAATAGACCTAAACATTAAATATTTTTTACTATTAATAATTCTGACAAATTACAACTGCCTAGATATTAACATAACTACGAGAAAAATATATAATATACACATCGACGTCTACCCTATGATAATAAGCATATTCCGATAATCCAAGAAGTCACTGAATACAAATGGACATGTCTCACTGTCTTGACGTCAAAATAAATTCACAATAAAATATTTTATGCCAACAACACCATACCACAATATCCTGTACAAACAGAAGTACCAAAGAAGCCTTTTCTTGCGGTGACATCCTGTATACACAAGTATGTGTTTTGACATGAAATAGGTTATACTGAGTGTAGGCAAAAACTATAAATCCAGCACCTTTTTCGACGTTTTATAAGTGCCCATCTAGGCCTATGTGAAATAAAAATATTTTGATTTGATATACGGATCATAATCATGTGTAGTATCTTCAAAATTCTGGACAATTTGAGTAAGTAGGTACCTACTATTTATGTACTTAAAATACAAAATGCAGGTTATCTCATCAGGTAGGTATTTTAAAATTGGAACCAAATTAAATAGTAACTTCTTTAAATTTTACAACACTACGCACATTTTGAATTTCGAATGCCAATGCAATTTATTTATTCGTCACAGAAAACTATTCCAAATTGAAAAGCAGCAAGCAATCAATCCCCTAATACCACGTGCTGACATGACCGTAACACAAGGGTATATAAATTACTATTTTTCGCAAGTCACGTATTGGCTTAAGCTTATCCCGAGTTAGGTTTGATGATAATAAGTGATACCACCAAATATCGACGTAACAGATTTAGCGGCTACTGGAACGGCCAACCAAAACTAAATACCGACCGCTGGCAACTCACATAAAATACCAATTTGTACGGTTTTTTGTAACGGTACCTACTGTTGTAGTGGCGCAAGCCTTAAGCGGGCGCTTTGGTATCTTAAATATCTATCAATAGCCTATCAAATATCGTGAAATATATATGTAGATACATATAACGGCGGTCATAACTTGTCCCCTAGTATATGTACCTTGGGCAGTAAACCACAGCCCATCTAAATATCTAAAATAAACCATGATAATTAGTCCTCGCACACAAAAGTCGAAATAGGTCACATCTAGTGGACTCTTCTAAATCCTAGTTGAGGAGCATTCACGAGGCGTCCTCGCCAAGTCAATATCAATAAATGGGAAGCTGGGAAATTGGATGATGCCGTCGCGGCCGGCCCGACACCGTACGTAATAAGATAGTAATGAGTGTTGCCTCTCGTAAAAATATGCTCGTTGCCTCCCGGTCTATGGCTAAATATTTAACTAACTCTCAATTCCTTGCGGAGCTAAGGTATGTACTTGATTTTAGATTTATATTATTCCTCTGTTCTATACTCGTTATAATTATTAGAAAATACTTTGCTGAATAAACGTACTCTTCGCGAGTCAAATCATCACAGATAGAATTATTAATTTAAACATAGAATAGGAATGACAATTGAATTTCTTGCCGTGGGTATTTCACATAACCTCAGCGATCTAGGTATTTTAGAATGCAATGTTGAATTCTCATGTTTCGAACATGTTCAGTTCGGATATTATTCCAAATTTAAATCAATTTGTATGCATGCCCTATTCGTGAACAGACGAAATATTGAGCTTTGTTTCTAGAATTTTTATTCTGAACCGACTCATAAAATACCTATTTCGAATGCAATTTTTTTGAGTATGTATATGTAAAATTGAAGATATATCTGCCATAGAAAAGCCCGTATTACGAGAAACCAATGCTTGATTTAAAATTTAATTTTAAAACCTTCTTGGACGCGATTTTATTCCAATTTCAAATTCATTTCAGAACGAGTTGACGAATCTAATAAAAGGTTACCTACCGTTAAAACATCCATTGCTTGTTGAAAATTGAAATGCTGACACGACACGATTCCTGTAACCAAAAAAAAAATCACAGCATTAATTATGTAATTGATTCAACCTATTTGTGTGTGTGTTGTGTGTAGCTCGTTGCATCAGCCTACGAGGATTGATTTGACATTGACACGACACGCATGCGTATTGCCCTATTTCGGCTTTGGGACTTGAGAGAATGAAACACTCGCGCTTTTAATGTCATAAGAGGAAAAGAGTGCGCTATAGGGTGCATAGTGACGTCTGGTGTGAAAAGGTCGGTAACATGGCCGACGGGATATTGCAACTGCATGCATTTTAAATTGTACGGAATGCAGCATATTTTGGTCTGTGAGAATCTACGACACTTCATGAGAAATTTAAATTTGGAAGTTGATTTAGAATTGGTATTCCAATACTATAAGTATATTAGACTACTATAGGCTTAGACGAATAAAATCTTGCAACTTAAAAGGTGGTTAATATCAGTTGCTGATTTGTCAAGCAGCGTAAATAGTTGATTTACGCTTGTGTGAAGATATTGAATGTATTTTTTTATTGTTATTAGATGGAATGAAACGTTTCAAAGTTCAACGACCGATATATTGGGTTTCCAGTGGATAATCGATGCTAGCACTTAAAAATATTGTGAAATAGGTATCTTTATACCTTGATGCATAATTTATTTATTATCTAATTGGGTAACGATAAGAACCATTATTCAAATATCTACCTGATAACCATTACTTAACTGTGTAGTTTTTATGGCAAGTCAAGTACGAAAAACACTGTGGGACTCCGAACAAATGGTAGAAATACATATTATATTTTGAGATCTGACCCCGTAGATGTCTATGTATTAAATATAAATTGTTCGAATATAATCATTTGTATTTAAATTCATATGAATTTATGATTGTTGAAAGCGAAAGAGGTATGTAAGTCTAGAGAGAACTGGCGCTCTATACTCTCTGCCTACCCCGTTAGGGACTTGGCGTGATGATATGATGATGATGATGATGAAATGTTAAAATATAATTTAATTTACATTAATTTCAATTTGTATGTCTATATTGTATTGTGAAGTTGCTTTGTGCTGCAGTTCAACTAACAATAACTTTGAAACAAACTGCTTTGGTTTTCATCTTTGATTTTTGTATTTATATTTATTGTAAATGGAACATTACTCAACAGTTTTTCCATAAAACCTTCTTGTTGAAGTGTTACAGAACAGGGCTACATGTTGTTCGTTCAGGAACCTACCGGTATATATTCGTTTAAAAACTTTTATATGTGTAGGTAATGAATATTTATTAGAAGCTTTTTTATATCCAGTTTTTTGATTTCCCATATTTAAAGTCGAATTTGTTTAGAAGTTTAAGCATTGCCAACATTTTCAAATGTTAAAAATTAATCAATATGCCATATCATATTGATTAATTTATAACATTTGAAAATGTTAAATGTTGAAACGCGTTATTAAAGAATTGACTTCAAATTTCATTCGAATATGGAACACATGACTAGAGCGAGTATGAATTTTATAATTGGGAATGGTAAGAAATAGGCCCGCGTTGCGATTACATTGCGTTACTGACATCGACATAGGGTTGTCACTTGCCGAGTTCTACATCTACACTTTTGTAATTCGTATTACATACCTATGTTCTATACATATACAAATATAGCAGTACCTAAGTTGTATATAGGTGATGAGTTTTACTAACACAACACTAATAAGGGGTAGTGCTGTAAGGTGTATTTCGCCTCATGAAAATCGATTATCTTATGACATAAGGTGAGATTATACAACCCTAAAGCTACCTGTAGATATAATACAAATGAGCGGTCCCATTACCCTTCAATTCCTCAGCGGAACCACGCAATGCAAATTAAATTATAAGTAGATACCTATGAATGACAAACAAAGAATATAATTCAAATTATTGAGATAATAATTTTATTTAAAACACTTCTTTATATGTTTTGCTAAAGTTCATCCACAATAAAATACAGTTTAAAACCACTTTTTTGTTACAAAGTCAGTTAAAAACACCATCATCGCTGAGGTACTAAAACACAAAGTAAACGTGAATCTAATCGAAGGTACAACCGTCTTCATCATGTTTATAATTTACGTGTGAAACGACTCTATTGGACAGACTATTGCCATATTTACATACATTACAAATTAAATGAATAAAAAAGCAAATGAGTCGCTACATGATAAGCACCGTCATGTCACGAATAACAAGACTTTCCTAGCATTTATTACATTACAACTGTTTGCTTAGTATAATGTAGACGTCGGTTTTGATGTGAATTTGAATTTGGAATGTAAAGTGACATTTTTAAAATACCTCAAATACCTTACATATATGTGGTTTTACAAATTCAATACTCAAGTGCGTTTTTGTATATTTATTTGTATAAATAACGTTCATACAAATACACGTTTGTGTATTTACATACACGAGTACAACAGCATTGTACTACCTATAACTACTTAACTTGAGATATCCTCTTCAGCGGAAAGTGATCACACCTGATCACACACAGTTTTACACCCATTGAGAATAATTAATTGATAATAAATAATGTAATAAATAATAATATAATAAATATAATGAGAGAGTTGAAACTAGCTAAGCTCGTAAACAAGGACTCCAACTAAAAACTAGAGACTGCTTAATGTGAAAGAAGCGAAAGAGGTGGCGTAGGTAAGTGTAGAGAGAATTGTCGTTGTGCTCCTCCGCCTTCCCCGTGAGGGTCTCGTGACCTCGACTCGTGTATGTATGTAAACAACCATGGGATTCCTCACTTCCTCGCTAATAAGTTAAGCTGGTTTAATTTGGAACAACGCTAAAACAGGGAGCGGGGGAGAGGCCCGACTGCTAATCGCAACAATTTGACGCAAGAGAAGTAAATAAAAGTTTAAACAGATTAAACCCGGTAACGAGGACGGACCGGGAGGCGTAATTATCTCGTCCTATTTTCCCTTCTAATTCCACGTTAGGTCTACTACTGACTTTACAGACCGGCGTCTGAAAGTCGCAATATGATTTTATATTCGATTCACAAGTTAGCAAATTTGTTATGCTTAAGGAACGAGAATGTAGTTTATTATTTACCCAAAAAAGGCATTGACATATCAGAATATGTACATTTTATGAATTGTGTATTGAACTAAATGGTCAGACTAGCCTCTAGAAGTAACGCTAGGTATGCGCCAAGATGTATCCAGAGCTATAATATCAACTCCAACGATAAATTATCACTGTCCAACGTTCGAACATAGTTTTTTAAGATACATGAATAATGAAAGTGGACGAAGCGAAAGAAGTATGTAAGGATCGTAGCAAGTGGAAAGAAGTGGTCTCTGCCTACCCCTACGGGAAAGAGGCGTGATTATATGTATGTATGTATGTATGAAGAAAAAGAACCTTATCTCTACGAGACTAAAAAATTGTTCCTTATACAATTTGCCTCTAATTTATTTGTCCTATCTACTTTAAATACTTGCAATATTTAGTTAAGATTAAGAGAAAAATGTCGTAGTTTTTTTTATAAATATATTTTTTATACATAAATATTGACTTTATATTGAAAATATTAAGCAGGTAGGTAAGGAAAACGGATTGTCTGTTTAGAACAAATTAATTATCTTCAATCACAAGATTGCGCCATAGAATTTGGACAAGAAGCACGGATTCCAGTTGACCTGGATTGCAGGGTATAAAAGCTGGAGAACTTGATTGATGGAATAATTGCACTAATCTTTTACAAAAGCTTAATACTACGTTAGTGTGTGTATGACATTAGATGCGGAAAATGGTATGTTATTACCAAACAATGGATGGCGTTAGCGTTAACAGAAGCGGATTTTATCAAGGTGGGTTAGGTAGGCCTTCATTAAAAAACTGATTAATGAAAGTGGTTGTAACATTGACGAGTAATCCCCGCGATTATTCCGCTTCCTGGGTCCGAAGCAAAAATATTATAATTTTGAAGCAAGAGTTGTAACATTTGCATAGGAATTGACATAACTTGATATCATTGGACTTTATTAAGGAAAGCCTCGATAAACACCCCGTGCTGCTGTGATCCCGTAATCTCTTCAAATTTTGCTTTGGTTTTATTGTAATGTGCGTCTTATTGTTATTGCAATACGGCGAAAATGCGGTGGATCGTTTCATTTGTTTCTTTTTGCTCGCTTCTTGTATCTCTTTATAGCTAACAGGTCGTTATGTTTTTTTTTTATTTCTTGCTACCGCCGTCTACACTAATATAGTATAGAGGTTAGGTTTGTAAGGCTGTTATTTTAATGGAAGCGCGCGGAAGTAGTCTTTAACATTGAGATTTTTCTGAACTTAGCGCTTCACGCCTGGTCCGGGTCCCCGCAGGAATAGGCAGACGTGTATAGGTAGTACCCAAACATCCACTTTCCGCCAGAAATATATTATTGGTGCCAACGTAATAGATGGCGAGTCCATCGCCGTTAGTCAAGCACGACCATAAATATCTACGCCTTTGGATTTCTTTTCAAACGTATGTAGATTTCCTCTCGATGTTTTCCTTCACCGTAAAGCTCGTGGTGTGACTAATAACTATACTTAAGTTCAGAAAAAGTTCATTGGTAAAGACTTCCCGGGTTATGTACTAATTATTTTCACTACAGACTACCGAATACTACTAGAAAACCTCAAACTACTGAACATAATACAATTGGTATATAAGTATTCACTTAGGTATATTTAAAAATATATAGGTATTCATTACATACACTTCAATTAAAGTAAAACCCTTAACAATTTATCTGAAACGATTCTAAAATTAACCTGTGCCCTTGTCGGAGATAAAATTACCGAACATGGTAACCCCACGATATAAACGTTCATTATTTCTGATATTGTGGTTAATGTACCCAAAAGCAATATTCACAAAGGTAAGGCTGCCCACATTAAAGTGTAATCTTGTAAAATATTAGTTAATTAAAATTTACATACCTGTATACATAGTAATATCGAATTACATATTCCAGTTACAATTACCTACGGTACCAATTCCAATTACAAACATTTCCATAATACAAACAATAATTGGAACTCTACATATAATATTGTCTACGAAGCGTACGTTACATTAGTGACGCAACGAATGGTAAGTAACGCTATGGGACAGAAATATGTTAATGGAATCAATCTCTTTGTTACAGAAGTCCTGTGGAGATGTGACGCACGTACCAGGAACAAATACGGGCGTTTGCTCCTACCATTTACATGTTTTTCTAATCAACATCCAAGATATTCGGCTGATTCGTGACATGCATGGAGTAGAGCTTATCTGTAACAGTACCTACATGTGGGGCTTGGGAAGATTAAATCATTTACATAATGTGACAGACACGTAGGCGCCCGCAATAGCTTAGGTTAAGTGACAGATTTGCTGATTCTGAGATTTTCAATGCGAATAGTTCGCAATTGCAGGCACTGAATAGCAGAATAGGATCAGAAGTTTTGTTTTTTTGTTTAAAGTATCTTCTTTACATCTTATCTCACTAGGGTCCCCGAAGGGGTAGGCTATGCTAAGGTAGTGTGCGTTATTGTACCCACACACATAATATATGCCGGAGATTAACCTGCATACGTCTGAGAAGCAACTCAAAGTCGTACTTGAGTAACGGCGATGGACTCGCCATCTGTCACGTTGGCACCTAAAATATATCTCTGGCGGAAAGTGGGTGTGTGGGCATTACTTATACCTACACCTCTGCCTGCGCCTTCGGGAACCTTTGTGGGGAGGCGTGAGGAATAATGAGTTATTGCAAGCTTAGAATAGTCTTAGGTATCTGTCGGTTAATACCTTGATAGGTATGGTCTTTAAGATAGGTACAGTAGGTACTAGGTAACCTAAGAGTAAAAGAGTAAATAGAAAGGATCAATATATATTTATTGGTCCTTTCTATACTTTTATAAACCTGTCTAACGCTTCCATTCCCCAAGTGTAGGTAATAACTAACGATAGCAAGTTCTCTTGGCTCTAGACAATAATTATTCCGCTTCAAGAGACCCCAGACAAAACAAAGGGCAGTAATATAAACTGTTATTTGCATCACCTGCAGGGTTAGGACATTAAGTACTGGTCTTTTTTGAAGTCGGTTTAATAAAGAGTATTAGTCACTGCGGTTCGTACATCATGCGGTGCTCAAAGGCTTCCAATAGTTACTTAGGTGACTTAGTGTTATAAGCGATAGCGGGAATATTCACCTTATCAAGAAGAGTAACTTAAGTTACTTCTCGTAAAGACTTAAGTTACTTCTTTATCAGAATCCTATTTAAAATTATTTTCTTAATAATGGTAAATAATCTGTCATGTTCGTACCTAAATTATATCTCTGGTGGAAAATTGGTGTATCTCTCTGCCTTTGTGGGAAGGAGGATATTATGAATTATATTATATTTAAATTTCTTTCAGATGTTGTGAGTGAAAAGTATCTGATACAGCAGCGTGCCAACCTTGGTGTTGTAAGCGTCCATCGGCTGCGGTAAGCGCTTACCATCAGGCGGACCGGATACTCCTTTACCACGTTAGAAGTATATACAAAGTCGCAGATAGGTATTCGATACCTACTTCAGAAAATAAAACCAGACATAATTCTAGTCATGTTTTGAACTCTATTAAAGATTTCACGCCATCAAATATAATGGAAGGAATGGAGCGTTGTATTTTAACATAAAACAACTGACAAAGCTTTCACTTTCAACAAAAAATAAAATAACTTAGGTATATTAAATACGTTTCACTTTCAAAACACAATAAAAAACTGTTCTCAATTCTCAGTAGGTAGGTGTATACAGGTAAACAGTGCGCTTTGATTCTTTGTTTCATTGTCGAGAACGCTACTGTTCTTTTCTCTTTTGTTAAATTATTGTTTGTTTTTCTACTTTAAAAAACATACTTCAACAAAGGATTGCGTCAGCAACTTTTTAAAAGTAGCACTGAGCCTTGATCTAATTACCTAGCCGCGCTCACTTTCATGTACATATAACAAAAGAGGTACGGACCTACAACCTTTTTTTGTACCTGTTGTACCGAGATCGTTTGGAACTACTCCCCGTAAATCGCATCAACAGGAAGAAACATTGAGGGCACAAAGGATCTCCCGTTCATAGTTGGCATTGCCTGACTGGAGCAGAAGGTACCTCCATACAGAAGATTGCAGCCAATTCACACTGCTTTTGAGAAGATGAGACGTCTTTTGGTGAGTGAGGTTTCAAGAACTCGTAGAAGGGAGACCGTCCTATACTTAGGACAGTGACTCCACCCAATATAGGGTTGGGAACACCACTATTGTAACTGAAGTATTATTTACATCTTGAGGCTACGATAATCGTTTATCATCAAGTTGTTTATCACCTTTGTGGGATAAAAACGATGACACTCTTTATGTAGGTATAAAAGTATGTGTGGAATTTAGGAGTTAAAGAGAATCACTGATATTTAATGGACTCTTACTAAAGTGTACTAAGTGTACTTATATATAATAAATAATAATATATCCTCACGCCTTCCCACAAGGGTCCCCGAAGGGGTAGGCAGAGGTGTCTAGGTAATACCCACACACCCACTTTCCGCCAGAGGATATTAGATGCCAACGTGACAGATGGCGAGTCCATCGCCGTTACTCAAGTATGACTCATGTACTTACATAAGTAAAAATTATTAGGAGCTTAAAATTAATATTTATACAACCGCATATCTTTAGCGCTATGGTCGCTACCTTAATCGCGTGGGTAGTGAAAGCACTAAGCGTCCACTAAAGCTAACATTTTTGGGAAAACTACCGTC
This sequence comes from Drepana arcuata, assembly GCA_016069955.1. NCBI lineage: Eukaryota > Metazoa > Arthropoda > Insecta > Lepidoptera > Drepanidae > Drepana > Drepana arcuata. The sequence goes on from JACCPG010007563.1 coordinate 11,153, forward strand.
AAGAATTCGTTCCAGTCTGATCGTTCTACACCGAGGTGCTGCATGTCGATAATCCTTTCACCTCTCAGGGAGGATAATATTCCCTCATTGCAGAGTAAAAACAATATTATTCCAGTTAATTAACTGGAATAATATTGATAGCAACATCGTGGAATATTTTCTAGGTAGGTAGTTTCAATTCTGATCTATGATAATCAATTAATTTGGAACCAAATTAATAAATAGACGTACGTATAGGTATAAGAACAAGTATGAGTTAGAATAACTTCGTAAATAGAGTAAAATAAGTGGCATTAAAAAGTAAAAGTCGTTAAATATTGTGTTGTTGGGTGTTACTTAGAATATGCATATTTTTATTCCTAAAGACACCTATTTTAGGATTGTTTAGGTACACAGACTATTAATTTCCTTCCATGGACAGTTAACAATAATTAATTAATATTATAATGATGTCAATAAAAGCAAGACTCGCCTAAATTTATTATAAACCGGATGCTTTTATTTCCAAATGGCGAACATTTTCCTACTGCTTTTGTTAGAAACAAGTTAACTACGGCAGGTGCTATACAACTCAAATTTAATTAAAAATGGAACATCACTTTGTTAATTGCCTTATAATAGTCTAAGGAAAAGGTTAAGCAACACTAGACGATAAATTTTATATTATTCAGTTGTTTTGTAGACTGTGGTTGTTTGAAGTATGTTCGTCACTACTCTGTGGTTTGAACTATGAAAATAGAAAACTCCCCGAAGATACTTTGGGTACAAGAGAATATACCAACACGAATGTAAGTAAATTTATGCAGGCAGACTACTTGAAGGGCGCTTCGAGTAAAAATAAACCAAGCAATGGCGTGTCCTACCCCCATCAACTCGAGATGAAAATATTGTTTCAGCTGAAAACGAGACACGAGAGCTTTTTGCCGAAATAAACGCAGAAATAGAGCCACCATTACTTTGGTAGGCACTAAGCCCTACCTTAGTAAATTCACTCCTTATATTTTTGTCTAGTTAACAATATATTTTTTTCTTTTATTGGCTTTTTCATTATACATGCTGAATCAATTGTTATTCCTACTATATATTTGATAACACATGTAAGGTAAGTCATGGTGTTATTTACATCTATACTAATATTTATTAATGGGAAACTGCCTTTCTCTGTCTGTCTATCTGCTAAGTTCTTAGTTGCCAATGCTTATAGATCAATTAAAAATATATATATATATATATTACGATTGATGGGGTGGAATGGGATTTTGTTGATAATGAGACATAAAAGGGTTGATATAGGGCCAGGGTGTTAAAACGGGGATTACTCTATTATTTTATATTATATTATTAATTTATATGTAAGAACTAATTCCACGCAGACGAAGTACCGATAGATAGATTATAATTCATTATATATTCAGATGCCTACCCCTTCGGAGACCCTTGTGGGAAGGCGTGAGGATATATATATATATATATATATAAGATGAATGTAAATTATTTAAGACGAGTCATAAGCTTAAACTAGTAGTAGATAACCTAACATTGTTATCCAAACAAATACATAAACTCATACTGAAAATAAATATATACGATAGTGCAACCGGTAGGTATTCAACTTGAACATTCAAATATTCTCGTAAGCAAAAGTCTCGCAGCCAAAAAGGTATTTTATTAAAAAAATACTATTCGGAAACACAAAGGTATCTCGAATACAGACAAATATCAAATCTATTCCGAACAGGGACTCGACGAAACTATTCCCCTTTTTGATACAAATTTCACGAGATCTGTCTCCATACATTTTGCATGAGCCTTAGCGATCGTGCTGAAACTCGACGCCTTGCATGCGACATTTGCAATATATTCGGTAATCTTGGTAACACATCTGCCAAATTTTTCCTATTTATTGTATTTGTCTAACTTGATAGCAGCATTTGACATTCATATGACACTTCTTTGGTGCTATAATGAAGTCAGTCACGTGAACGTGTACGATTTTATTATAGCTACATTTAACTCGCTCATTAATTACTTACTTGAAAATTTAGCGTCTAATGATCATGATTAGATTCGTATTTGTTAGATTTTTTTTATCCAATCTTATTAATTTTATACATTTTTGTATATAAAGCAGAGTATGTCTGTAAGTTTGTTTTTGTATATTCTATTAGTATATATATATAGCTTATATACTATGTCCGAAGGGTACACAGAAGGGTAACAACACCGACTTTTCACCGAGATATATTTGTTTAGCTATGAACGTGAGTAGCGGGTTCGTCGCAGATTCCAAAGCACCCACATACATCTTTGAATTACTTCTCAGACATATGCAGACAACGTAAGGCTTGTGGTATGATTAATCACTGTATTTGAATCTTGATAAAGTCATCTAGAAAATGTAGCAGTAATAATATACCTACGTAGTTTTATTTCTGATGAAATTAAACAACGTGAATGTGAACGTGAAAGATACATAGGCAAGTAGGTATAGGCAGAGAGAGAAGAGTGCTGTCTCTCTAAACATACCTTATTTATGTACATGTAAATAAATCTATTTGAAAGAACGTGTGAAAATTATTTGTAAATTAATGTGTTATATAAATATATCCACTTACGTGAACTACTCCTTTCAATTTTAAAACACACACGAAATACATTTAAAATTTGAGGTTATATATTATTTGACACTCTGGAAGTCGTGTTTCCCAGAACGGCCAAAAAAGACTGATCTACATTCTCACACTCGTAGCATAGTATTTGGTAATCATTAACTTATCTAAATTCCCTTCAAGTTTGTATGGTTAGTAATATCAGAATTATGTTAAAAAGTCCGGATCGATTTGGTAGAAATATCGCCTTGAATTTGTCAACGCGCCTACGGAACTGTAGTTACCTACTAACTTAATAAAATATGGTAATGATAATTATGTATCGTAGAGCCAGACTTGGCATGTGAACCCAAATGATTACCTGTGTTATCACGAAAACAAAAATGTTAAAAACTGACCAGTTTATAAATAGCTTCGAATTAAATATTCACATGGTACACGTATATACGACCTCAAATTGGTACAATTGAGGATAATGTTTACTGGTGGTCAGAGAGAAATAATTGTGAATAGGTATATAATAGGTTTATCAATACTGTTCCTTCCACCACACATAGAATAACACCAAGTTATAACTGTTCCTTAGTTTCCAATATTTTTTTAACCTGACGGCTAAACATTTTGTAATGGATCTAAACAGATGACAATCAAAATATTCCACCTGCCTTATAATTGCTTACAATACTAGGGATATGTATCATTTGCGCGTTGCCACTCCTGCAAAATTATTTTCACACCCTCCTTGGAGAACTCCGTGTTGTACTCTCTTGGGAAATCCTAAATAGAGAGTTCATTCCACAGCCTGAGTGTTCACGGAAGGAATTATTTATGTATAAAATAATATCACTATGCATACAGGCATGATGAAATTGAAAATGAAAATTTATTATTAAATATAGTGATATATACAATTTGTTGATTGATAGGAACTACAATCATTAGAAAAGATATAATGTTTTAGGAACTTGGCGACTACACAGCCGAGAATAAGTGTACCTAGGGCGTTGATTGGTGTTGTATTTATTTTAAAATTCAATTAAGTTACTTGGCATAATTATTCAACATATAGGTACTATAATTAACCAATTCATTATCTTAAGCAACCTAGATATGCGCTTCTATCATGAGAAATTATTACAACTTTATATGTATGATGATACTTCGACTTTACCGTGACTTGGCTGCTCGGGAGTATCTGTCCACGCCTGAATCATTTGAAGCTAACGACGATCGACGACGATTATCAAAATCGAATCGATTAACATATTTAAACGTATATTACTATCATATATATGTTGCGTTTGAGTTATATTAAATGAACTAAATAAATCCATACATACATATCATCACGCCGAGTCCCTAACGGGGTAGGCAGAGAGTATAGAGCGCCAGTTCTCTCTAGACTTACATACCTCTTTCGCTTCGTCCACATTTATCAGTCTCTTCATACATGCTCGTCGGTTTCGAGTACCTACTCTTAACGTTCACGTCCTCGAGCGTCCGATCGATTTGATCCAGGTAGTTGGAACGTGGCCTTCCTCTGCCTCTTCTTGCGCACACTTTTGCTTCGTATAGGTATCTGTTTCGTCAATCTTTCTTCACTCATCCTTTCTATGTGTCCAAACTAACGTAACATCTCGTTTCCCATAGTGTGTACAAACGTTTGTATTTCTATTGCTATTGTTATTAACAATACATTTGCATTTTTAATAAATAGTACGTTTAATTAATTTCCTATGAACCTTTGCCTTAAACTTTCCTTTATTAATATAATGCATTTCTATTATTATATTAAATTAATATATCTCTTTTTCTATCTCTAGTGTACCCCTACGGGGACGTAGGAAGATGGATATCCGAAGGAGAACACATATCTGCTCAGTCAGCAACTCTGGCTAGAGAGATACTGCAGCCAATTATCACGCAGTATTTACTACCTAATGTGCTCGACATTATTTACAAGGCACTTTAATTTTATGTCATATATAAAATGAAAGTCAGTATAAAAAGTCCTCCAACGGCGGATACGAAGGGCCACCCCAGAGCGGATATAATTTCATACGAGTTCTAGACGCTCGCTCCTAATTGGCGTGAATAATCATGTTTCTTTTATTATACACGCTTAGCTCGAGAATATATGGTATTCTCTGCAATCGGTTGGGGATCCAACATATATGTATTGTACACATTATCTAATAATAAAAAAAATTAAATCTTTCCTAGCAATAATCTATATACATATATAAAAGAAAGTTGTGTTAGTTACACTATTTAAATATAACTCAAGAACGGCTGAACCGATTTGGCTGAAAATTGGTGGGGAGGTAGCTTAGAACCAGGGCATTCTTTAAATTATTTATATGATAAATATTTAAAAAGTAATAATAAGGATATTTTTTATTGTGTCTCTTTGTGTCAAATTTCATACGTTTCGAATCGTTCGGCGTGATTGCATATGAGACATCAAAACTTTCAAATTTATAATAGACAGTATAAATACTCATAGAACAAGCTTTACTTAGTTTGGTAGGCACTTGGTCGATTTGTAAGAAATTTGTCGCAAAACTTATATCCTCACGCCTTCCCACAAGGGTATAATATATCCTCACGCCTTCCCACAAGGGTATAATATATCCTCACGACAAATTGGTTCAATTACCGAAAGTCGGACAATATTGTTTAAGTAAGTAGGTATACCTATTTATTCATCGACACAGTACACTCCTATCCCAAAGACTTTGTACGTAGGTAGACTACTCTAGATAAGCAGAAAACCATAAGTATACGAGATAGGCCGGCGACCTAAATTTGATACTTTTCTAATAAAAGACGAAAGCTTCGAAGTTTTCTGTAGGCCATTTAGCATGACCGAGATAAACAAGCTTGATAACTAAATATTTGTTTGACATTTTCTTGTAGAAGGAAGATACACGTGTCTAATAATTTGGTGACCCGATAGGCAAGTGATCAATCAGCGCATAAGTATCTATACAAATAAATAAAATTCGAGTGTCTGTTTATAATATTAAAATTACCGCTTTTTACTAAATGCATATGGATGTATACACTTAATATTTTATTTTTGTCTGGCTGTCGGTTTGTTCCAGCTAATCTCTGAAACGGGTGGACCGATTTTTACTAGCAGTAAATAGCTGATGTAAAACGGAGTAACTTAGGCTAATTTTATTTTAGAAACAGAACAATATTCTCTTTGTTGAATTCCATGCGGACGAAGTCGTGGGCACAGCTAGTTTGGTTAAAGAACTGTGACTAATAGCCAAGTAGTGGAAGCTGGTTCAAAATCATTGAAGGTCATGAAAATCATTTAAGATACCTACTTAACTTAAGAAAAGCCATGTAAAATAATATAATAATTATTACATACCTACATATTATTGAAATCAAAGGATCACAAAGCTCCAGTACAAAGCTACCAAATAAAAAGGTCGTTCGTGTTGTATGGCCACGGAACACCAGCTATTTCCTTACAAGTTTTTATTTTCTTGTATTATTTACGCAATTTTATATGTGTGTCAAACATTTTATGCGTCGTATACTTCATTCTTCGCAATTTAATTAGCGCGGAATGAAGAATGGCAATATTTCGATGAAATACCGACAATCTTGGCAAATGAAACATATTTTCGTCGTAAATGAAAGCATTGTAGAAATTATTATTTAATACTTGAACGGAAGCAACCTTCTCATACATAGTGTTATATACCTACATTGAGAATCGTGGTTGCATAGTATAACTGGCTTTCGCAGTCATCTGCCAATTGAGCAAAGATTAAGGGTTTAAATCCTGATAATATACCTATTATGTAAAATCTTAGTCAAAAGTCTGATATTGGCCTCGTAAGCTGCAAACATCTGAGCCAGTGTGAGAAATATACAATAATGGATAAGATGCCGTGGCCAGTGGAGTAATGAGAAGTGGAATGAGAATGCCTTAAACATTTCACCGAATCTGCACCGAAATAAGTTTCAGTAAAAATATGTGAACTATTTACTCCTTTGCTTACCTCGTCGACTCTTGTGAAAGGTATGATTTTTATGTTACAAAGATGGCAGACAAGCACAAGGTCTGAAAGAGGTTACCTTAACGGAAAGTCACTTATACAGACTGTGTTTAAAAGCTACTATATTGTAGCATACATTGTGAAGCTTTGGAAATTATAAAATACCCCTTCAATTCCAATTGACAATTGCGTTGAGCTGTAGTTATTGGCCTATTAAAAACTAGATACTTATAAAAACAAACTGACTTTAATAGTATTCTGTGAACTTGTCGCTCGTCCACTTTCCACTCAACAAAAATATAATATATCCTCACGCCTTCCCACAAGGGTCCCCGAAGAGGTAGGCAGAGGTGTATAGGCAATACCCACACACCCACTTTCCGCCAGAGGTATATTAGGTGCCAACGTGACAGATGGCGAGTCCATCGCCGTTACTCGAGCACGACTATACATACGCCTTTGAATTTCTTCTCAGACGTATGCGGGTTTCCTCTCGATGTTTTCCTTCACCGTAAAGCTCGTGGTGTGACTAATCACTGTACTTAAGTTCAGAAAAACTCATTGGTACGGTCGGGATTCGAACTTGCGACCTTTGCGTCGC
>JACCPG010007566.1:0-13005 GCA_016069955.1 Drepana arcuata
AGAACTGTTCGAAGTATTTCTCGAAACCTTCACCGCGTGCTTTCATCTAAACGTATATTAAAAAAAACATTATAATTCAAGCCAAATTGAACTTTAACACATCATGATAAGATTTTATTAAGAGTGATGAATTAAATAAATAAACTCACCTCAAATATGTTGATAGACTCGCCAAACATATCGACGGTCAAGTTTAATGATAACGATCTTGGTATGTAGGAATCAGGTGAAAATATAACGTTTGCTTCGTAATTACCACCTGTGGACAACAATATTTGTTATGTTTGAGAAAATGTAAGACACTTACACTGAAGCTGATTCTAGAGGGAACAGGCTCCCTAACCTATAAAACTATATATATTTTTTTACAATTTTTGTCTGTCTGTCTGTTTGTTCAAACTAATCTCTGAAACGGCTGGACCGATTCTGACGGCACTTTCATTGGCAGATAGCTGATATAAAAAGGAGTAACTTACGCTACTTTCATTTTAAAAACTGTAAATTTTTTTTTTTAATTCCACGCGGACGAAGTCGCGGGCACAGCTAGTTAAATATAAAATTATCGTCGTGATCATCGACGACGAAACCAACTCTCTGGTTTTCTGTTTTAAATTTCATCCCTTTTTACGTATGGATAGAGGACCATTTTAATTACATATTTGCGAAAGAAGCAATTAATTGTCATGCAATGGAGTCTGCATTACACAATACAAAAGGCAAAGAAATATTGCAAGTATTTTAACCGAATAATAAAGGTATGTACAGGAAAATAGATTGGTATTTTCTACTGAAAACGTAGGTCAGTAATGTACATGCATCCTAAAAACAATACAAAAATCCAGTGTAGACAAGGCCTTATTTTTACTTACCAGCATTATATTGGTCAAAGAAGACGCTCTGCTCATAGTTCCTGGAGAACATCCGGAAGTCTGGACTGTCCTCAAGCTGGGGCATTGTGTTCCCTGATAGCAGACCTTGAATCTCCACGCGGGAAGGCAGGGAAGACTTTCCCAAGTTGGTCAGGTGGCTCCAAACGAATGTCTTTGCTATTTTCAGGGTAATATGAAACATATTAGCGTGAATCTTATATAGTATCCAACCCTAATCTATTTCATAATAACTTTCTTATTGTATTTTTGTAATGTGTGTTGCGGACAGTAAGCGACATGTACCACACGCGTAAATTTACCTTTCATACGATATTTTTCTGGATGGTTTAAACCATGAGTTAAACCAGCGGATAATCTTTATATGTGGCAAATTTAATTCAGTAGTTTTTGCATGAAAGAGGAACTAGCATTACTTAACAACATTAGTATTATATGTACACCAATGTGCTGGCCTTAATCCTAGGGCCTGGCCTTCATAGAAGCGACCATTTCCTGGTCCCTTAAATAAGGGCGTATTCTCGTGGCACGCACTAATACTAGGCTAGCTATAAATGCTATTGTAGCCTGTTTGGCGATGACACCATCGCTATCTTCGACTTTTGAACTTAGAGCTAAAAAAGGTAAAAGAAAAGAAAATACTGCATTACCTTGGTTAACAGGCTCATTTTCCAATGCGTGGAAGATCTTCCTTATAGTCCCCAAGTCGGGACACTTCATCACCTGTAGATACGACGCTAGTCTCACTTCTGTATCAACGTAGTCTTCTCGGAATGTTTCTAAGAAGTATTCTCTAAAACGAACCAAATAAAAAACAGCTTTATAACAAGTGTATAAAGTTGAAAGTGCGGTGTACGACGAACGATTATGAAATAAATCCGCAAAGAAAGGATTGCATAGCAACTGGCGTGAGCGACTGTGTAGTTGTAAATATGAAGATAGGACATATTACAGAACGTCAGAGAACGTTAAATAAATGGTGACGAAACAGATATACAATGCGAAACTGTGTTGGAAAAGGGGAACAGGGGAAGAACAATAAAAATTGAAATTTCAAGAGTAAGAGGAACCGGCGAACATTAATAAGAGACTGATGAATGTGGATGACGCAAAAGAGATGTAAGCCTAGAGAGTACTGGCGCTATATCTCTTTGTATTTTTAGCGTGAGGAAATTGGCGTGATGATTTGTGTATAGGTATGATTACTTTAAAATTAATGCATTACCGTGTTTCAGTGCAAGGCGTCCGTCTGAACGCATCAACAGCCGTCAATCTAATTGGTACAGGCACTAAAGCATCGCCTATTATATTCATGAGTACATCTGCAAACTCTTGTTTGAAGCCGCCTATATTGCCCAGAGCTTTGATTGCTATTGATAACTGTAAATCAATACACAAAGGACTTTAGGCGAATTGCAAGTGCTTATAAAATTGACCTTTTGGGATTCGGCTTAAGGTTGAATTTACTTTACTTCATTATCCAGGCATAATGGTAAAATATTAATTATACCCAAAGAATTGGTATCCTACTAAAAATTATTTGTAACAATTTAAAAACTGGAATACTCATAATTACAAGGTCTTTTGTAATAATGTCAAGGACAAGATGGACTCGCCATCTGTCACGTTGGCACCTAATATACCTCTGGCGGAAAGTGGGTGTGTGGGTATTACCTATACACCTCTGCCTACGCCTTCGGGGACCCTTGTGGGAAGGCGTGAGGATATATTATTATTATTGTTATTAAAGGCATGAATGTACTGCTTGCTGCTTTTAGTTAATGGCTACTGACCATTCTAAATAAATAAACATAAATTATTATTAAACATAAAATTCTAAATAATTAAATGAATACTTTAATAAAAAGTATCAAATTAATTACATATTTACTACATAGCTGTTCATTATAGCGTGTCTATTTAGTTTATAATTTGCTAGGTGTACCCCGCGCTGAATTCATATCTTTAAATACATATAAATCTCTAGCGGTAAGTGGGTGTGTGGGTAGGTATCAACTATACACCTCTGCCTGCCCCTTCGGGAACCTCTGCGGGATGGCGTGAAGATATATATTATTATAAGACACTATAATCCAAACGTTAAAAACGTGTTGTACTTACATTGTCCCTATCCTGTCTAGGAGCGCTAATGAATCCTTTTTTCATAATCTCGACAATAATGCTTTGGAACTCGTCTACTATTTGCTTAGGAGTATCTTCTTCACTGCATTCTCTTACTAAAAAACACATTTTTATTCAAAATTAGACACTATTGTTTAGGATATACGGTTCAATTTTGCTTATACTCACACGACTTGCCGCTGTGCATGCAGTACGAATGCACCATAGAGGACACCGTGAAACTGACCACTTTATCGTTCTTTTGTTTCTTCAATAACTCCAACATACTGTCCAACATGGCGAGTTTAGGCCTGAAAAATATTTATTTATAAAATTCTGTGTTCGTATAGTTTAGAGATCACTGCTCCATAGTTTCTCTATCTATCTCTATACATATGTTCATAGAAATAAAAAAAAACGAAAATGCAAAATTTCTGCTCAATCGGAACAATTGCAAATTTTGTCGGACAACTTACATACGAATAGTGAGAGGTAAATTTGTGGCAAATGTGGTGTGTTCGACTAAAGAAGAAAGACGGAGGTTTGTAAGTCTAGGGAGAACTGGCGCTCTATACTCTCTGCCTACCCCGTTAGGGACTCGGCGTGATGATATGTATGTATGTTCGACTAAAACCATACCTGGGTATCATGGCCATAGACATGAGCCATTCATGCCTGGTCTCCACGTTGACTGCGTCCTTCATGATCATGTCTTTAATTAGCTCCACAGATCCTGCACTCGCGATATATGGTAACGCATCCAATATATGTTTGCTGTAAAATTTTATAATTAATTTATATTTGGAACTAACACACTAGAAGCCGTGGCGACTGAGTGCTTTTAATCTGTATTGTTATCTGATCATGGGTGGTGCACGAATTTTATTTTACAATTATATTAAAATACTAGCGGTCCGTCCCGGCTTCGCACGGTTGGACATAAGATTTTTTTATAAAAAGAAATATAGCGTCGCAGGCATATTATTTTATATATTATTATATTTATAGAAATATAGCCTGTCACTCAGGGTGAATGTAGCTTTCCAATGGTGAAATAATTTTTCAAATCAGTCCAGTAGTTTAGGAGCCTATTCAATACAAGCAAACAAACAAACAATCAAATCTTTCCTCTTTATAAAATTATTAGTATAGATATATTATATTTGTCACGTAAAAAATATATCACCTTGCTCTATCACAGATACTCGGTGCTCTGGCCAACAGTTGCGACAGTGCAGGGTAGTGCAGTGGCCGAGCTGACCGCACCAAACGCCCCCAGAGCCCCACAGTTGAACTACTGTCCATATTTTCGTCTACTGTGGACGATTGAACGTTGTCTTCCGTTATCGGTTTTACCCTAGAGATTAAAAAAATATGTAAAAAATTCGGAAGGTACAACGGATCTTCTATTCACAATTGGCGTGGCCCATATCGAGCAGTATTTTCACTTTAGAGAAGATTAAACCCAAACTTCTTACTTCTTCTGGGTACTGTTCGGGTATTTCTGGATAAGTATTCTTGGAGCAAATAAGGTATCCAGAACTTCATATGTAATAGCCGTGCTGGCTCGCAGATGCGGCATCATATGGACATTATTCTACTAGTAAGTACAGCAACTCCACACAGTATAGGGTTGTAATGCAAGAGTGATTCCATCTGCCATCCGGCGGGCTTATCATCGTTATATACGAAAAAATGTTTTAGTTAACATAAGGACTTGTTACCAAATCTTTTTAAAAAAATAACTTACATGCAAAGGAGTTTCAGTATATCTCTAGCGGACTTCAAACCGCTCACAGTGTCACCAGTGTATGGAACATGCTGGTGCAGCAGGTTCGAGCGCTTCTCTATTACATTCCAAGCTGTAAACAAAAATGTTACTTAGACATTAGGTAATAGGATTCATTTTTAAGCGTAATGAGAGCATATTCCTATTCAATGTGATATCGATTTAATGATTAGGTAATAAGGGTCAATTTTGATTGAAGTCAGGACTAGGATCATGCAATACATGGACTTAGGTATAAGAACTTCAGTTATTGGTGGGTGTTACACGACTGCTCATTTGTATAGATAGTGGCTTTTATTATGTGACCAATACAATTATGTGAGCTTGAAAAACGTCGACGGATTCTCTATCCGTCACTTTCTAACACCTCCTAAATATATCACCGGCGAAGTGGGGGTGTTGTGATGATACCTTTGCCTAACCCTTAAGAGACCTAATAAAGGGTGCAGCTCCAGCCATTTCATTTTCAACCTTATTGTTCCAAAAATAAGTAATATTTCACTTACATTTCGGCTCGACGTTGACGATTTCCGTATCAGTTTTATTGATCTCTTTGGCTAAGACCAGGTTTTGGATGACGGTGGTCATTGCCCCCGAATTTTTGCCAGAGAAAGGTTCGAATAAATGCCTCTCTTTACAACTGACTTCTTTGTATATATGATGGTCCAACGTGACGCGACACTTACTCTCCGATTTGAGCACTGGCCAGGTTTGAAATTTCTAAAAGAAAAAATAAACACGTGGTCGAATGTCTAAAGTCAGGACAAATCTGTATAAATAAGCTTTTTTGAGCTAATTACAGTGATTTCTCACACGAGCTTTGCTGTGCGGTGAAGACGTATATTCGTTGAATATAAGTTTGAGTAACGAAGCCGGCCTCGCTATCTGTTGGCAGCTAAACGTAAAGACGAAAGTGGCTCTCATATATTTATTATTATTTATATAATTATATTTGGACTCTATGTAAGAGCTTTCTTCTTAAGTCAGTGAAGGATCAAATGCACAAAAAGTCGTTATTAGACATACCTACCTAAACCATAGATTTATGTCTATCCCTTTAAGACCCCTTACATCGCCCTTTTCAGGGATTCTAGTGGGACCGAGAGAAGTTAAATAAATTTAAACGCATTTGTATTGCGTATACTCACACTTTGGAAATCGTATCTGACCGTCTGCAATATGGACATATATTTGTATCTGTTGGTGCACTGTGCCAAGTCACGCGTTTTCACTACTATCAAACTGGTGTTCTCTTGGCCTCTGAGTTCGTAGTCCACGTTGCATGTTCCGTGTATGTCTTGCTGTTGGAAATAAAATTGTCAGTTGTATATTTAGGGTTCCAAATTCAAAATTGGTCAGAAGTTGCCGTTTGCGGGGAGTGGAATAAGAGAAGTATTCGTAGGTAAAAAAAATTGTCACTAGTATCTTAAGGGTTGCAAATTCAAAATTGGTCAAAAGTTGCCGTTAGCGGTTAGTGGAAAAAGAGAAGTGTTCGTAGCTAAATATTTGAAGTGTACACATGAAGGGGTGCAGGTAGGGGATGGTACAGCGATAGATTAATAGCTGGATTTGAAAATAGGATGCTTAAGGAGAAAAGATCTACCAAAGAAATCACATTTTTCGCGGGCGAAACTGCGGGGACCAGCTAGTGTACAATCACTGTACAAGCTGTGGTTTAAAATACTATAATATAAGCTTTACAGTTACATCCTGGAGAAGAGTAGCAAAGGAGTGTTCTCTAAACAGTGGAAAGGGTAAGAGGAGGCCTTTGCCAAGAGGCACACTGAACTCCGGGATATACTATAGTGAAATTGTATTGTGCAGTGGTGGCCACTGAATCCCGACTGTACCAATGAGTTTTTTTGAACTTAAGTACAGTGATTAGTCACACCACGAGCTTTACGGTGAAGGAAAACATCGAGAGGAAACCTGCATACGTCTGAGAAGAAATTCAAAGGCGTATGTATAGTCGTGCTTGAGTAACGGCGATGGACTCGCCATCTGTCACGTTGGCACCTAATATACGGGTGGAAAGTGGGTGTTGGGTATTACCTATACACCTCTGCCTACCCCTTCGGGGACCCTTGTGGGAAGGTGTGAGGAAATTATATTAAAGACCACAGACCACAGAGTTTCAGAATATAAAGGCTATATTATTATTATAGTTATAGTCGCACCTCAACCCCTTTGAAGTTGATATCAAACCTCTTCATGGTGTTTTGTAAGAGAGATAGTATAGCTCTTTTGAAATTGAGCACCCAGTCCTCCTCACTCTCCTCCGGACAGATCTCCGATACGGCCCCATCATGGAAGGCAAACCTGAACAATAATATGTATTTTTTTTCTATACAACAAGAGTGGCAAACAAGCATACGGCCCACCTGATGTAACACGGTTTCTGCAGCCTATTTACGCATACAATAACGAAGTAACACTTGCGCGTTGCCACTCTGTTTTCGGAGAGTTATACTATATTGACAGCATAATGGGACTAATCCCTCTGCTGCCAACACAATATAACAATCCTCTCCCCTCTACGAGGACCTCATTACTGGTAACCTTATTCACCGCGTAGGAACACAACACAATAAATTGTGTTATTTGGCTACCGACTTCTATAATGTGGATCCTACCCCAGTCGGGCAGCTCCAAATTCGAACGGAAAACCCGTTATGCCCTACCTCTCTTAAAATTATTATACAAGGGACGAGGTAAGCCCTGGTGGACGAGTGATTCAAGCAGTCGCCTGCAACACAAATATTGCAAGTTTGAATCCCGAACAATATGAAAAAGTAATTTTACCAATAACTTTATTACTAACACTATTTATTAAGTTATCTTGTATACTAACACTATGGACTCATGTCTGAAATAAATTATTTGATTGATTGATTTGAAGTGAAGTACAGTAATTAGTCTCATTATGTATGTGTGAATTTACAGACATACATATGTATAGTCGTGCTTGAGAAGAGGCGATAGATCAGTCAAGTTGGCACCAAAAATATATCTCAGTAGAAAAGTATGTAGGTAACACTATCCCTATGTGGAAAGGCGTGAAGATATGATGAAGAGACTGATGAATGTAAATAAAAGAGCTAAAAAAGTCCGAGAGCTTGTGAGACAATCAGAGTGATGATATCAAGTATGCCAATGTCTGAAGAGATTGATGCATGTGGTCAAACCGAAAGAGGTATGCAAGTTTCGAGAGAACCAGAACTCTATTCTCCCTGCCTACCTGTTCTTTTTATAAGTATTTAGTATAAACTTTAACAATACATACGGGTTGCAAACATACAAGTGATTGGTGGGATGAATTGAATCCTTATTTGCCATCTCTGCGGTATTCAAATGATGAAATAGTACTGGTATAAGCTTACCTAAGATCATGTAGAGTAACGGCACTAATGAACTTCTCTGTCCTCTCTACCGGGTAGTTCTCATCTTGATCAACCAGAGTGATGTCTCTAAGCTGTAGTAGCCCTTCGCAAGGTGTTATGAACTGGATTAAAGTCTGAGAAGAACAATATACATACAAGATATATTTCACGAATATAACATTGTTTGTAGATCCCACTCTTAACATAAACTAGTGATACACCCTGTCATAGAAGAAATTTAGAAAAAGAAATAGTATATCTAGGCAAAAAATTTTAATATAAATCAATGTAAAAAAAATTGCTTAGTAGCTTTTGAGGTTTTCGATTTATAATAACACTGCGTTAAAGAAGATACATGTATGTAAGTAAAATATATAATTATGATAAAATTATATATTGGTGGCCGAGTGGTTCAAGCAGTTGCCTGCGACGCAAAGGTCGCAAGTTCGAATCCCGACTGTACCAATGAGTTTTTTCTGAACTTAAGTACAGTGATTAGTCACACCACGAGCTTTACGGTGAAGGAAAACATCGTGAGGAAACCTGCATACGTCTGAGAAGAAATTCAAAGGCGTATGTATGGACGTGCTTGAGTAACGGCGATGGACTCGCCATCTGTCGCGTTGGCACCTAATATACCTCTGGCGGAAAGTGGGTGTGTGGGTATTACCCATACACCTCTGCCTACCCCTTCGGGGACCCTTGTGGGAAGGCGTGAGGATATATTATTATACATATTATTACATATTGGTGAGATACCGTAAAATATTTGGTGAGAGCATGCATAAGTTGGTGAAGATATTTTAAGTCCAGCAGACAGCATAATGACTAACTATCAGTTAAACTCTATACTTATTTGTTACTTAAGAAAAAATATTATAATAACTTACATCAGCTTTAATATCCAATGTTGACCGGTTATTGCTCGAGCCAGCGAAGTATGTTTCCACATTCACTTTGTACTCATAGTGATATATTATTTCGGACAGGTATTTAAATTTTTCAGGAGCTGAAAAAATGTGTTTGATTTATAATTTTTATGGTCGATAGGTTGGTCATGCTATAGATTAGCATTTAAAAAGAAATATAAATGGATAGTAATGTACAATAGATAATATGATATCAGTTTTTGAGGTCAATGCTTATGTTAATATTGATTTTATTAAAGATAACTCAGATTCAAATAAGATGTAGATACATATATAAATTAACTTTATTTTATTACAGCACAATCAGACAGATACTTACTTATACATGATGGTGGTCCACATATATACGGATCTTTAAGTGAATCTGTAAAAAGACATGGAAAATTACATGGGAACTAATTTATAAATACCGAAGTTACGGTTTGTTTACATAACCTCTACATAACAAACTCAGTTTTGACATATGACAGTAGAAGTTTTTTTCTATTTCATTCCGTTAAGGTAAGCATAGGTTGAGGTCCATGCAGCTTCTCTGTAGACTCTTCTCTGCCTACCCGATAAAGAACTTAACGTGATGATATGTATCTTATCGGAACCCGAAAGGAATGCTCGCTTTTGACGAAAAAAGTTCTTCTTTTTTTATTGCACTGTAACAGTCCATTCAATATCAAGTTAAAAGATATTGCACTCGGTCATTCGTACGTATTTGCATAAGTTACCTAATAATTTAATGAGGACTTCTAATGAGAAGTAGATACGCTCAGGAATCCAGAAAGATAAGAAGAAAAATATTTAAAATAGTTTACCATGTGAACTAAAAATAATAATTCACCAAAGTTGACCTACATGTATAACCTCGTTGTTGGTAGTTGACCCATAAAAACATTTATAACCACATGACGTAAACATTTTTAGTTAAGTATGCCCATACATCGTACCATTCCTTCATAAACAAAGAAATCAACACGCTACACGCTAACCACAATATGTTATGTATATAAGATCCTATACGTTACACAATGTTATAATTTTACTAACGACATGATATTTATGTAGGAAGGTTCATTGTTATTTGTTATAATAGCTGCAAAATTAATCGATTGCATACCATGTGCCTATGAACGTACATGTATTGTAAGTACACCCACTCATTATGTCACATCACTACGGTATATCATGCATGCCTTCATTATGCCAAGAATGTCATATCAAATTATCAATCAAGCCTCTCAATTGCTCGTATAGGGTTGCCAGTTTTTATTCTGTTTAGCACAAGATTTTTATGTTGGCATAATATAAATAGTTCTAGTCGAAGTGGTCGCGGGATGCGTTGTATGACCCGAGACTATGAATTTTAGCGTGCGTGTGCAATCCTAGGTAATCAGTGTGTACTGATAATACTCAAATATTTGTGGAAGATTGCGCACATACATTATAAACTATATGGAAGAATAGTGGGGCCCGTCTTCGTGGATGGCGCTGTCTATACATATCGTAAGCCTCGTTATGTGATAAATCACTATGCAGACAGGGTTGGGACTTGCAACCATAATATTGGTAGACGCTGGGGTAGACAGCTCAATCGCTTATATTTTTTATTTGAAATAAATTACCTCGTATACTAAAACTCTCTTTTCGTTTATCACTAACAAAGATTAAGATCTAGATAGGCTTGGTTAGGCGTGGATGATGTGAATTTGATGGCCAAGTTATAGTATATAGTAAATCATATCTCTACAGCTTTTCTCAAGGGTTTCAAACGTGTAACAGTATCCTCTTTTTGCCCGATTTAAATTATGGTGATAAAGTGACAGATGGTGAGTCCGTAGGTTCCCAAACACGACTATACATACATAGGTACTTGAATAGGTATATTTTCGGGTATGTATGTTCGGTTCAGGTATGTTGCGGTGAAGGGTACGGCATTGATTAATTATAAAGCAACAATTCACATGTTTACTTACTGTAAGTTAAAGAGAAAATCTTATGCAGAATGTTTGAATGATAGTCAACCAAAATAATGAATTGCTCGTTTCGCAAACGATTTGAATGAAATCATTATCATTAAGGATATTACTAAGGATGTATAAGGGATATTATTAAGGAGCGAATGTAAAAGAAATGGGTGTTTGTTTCGTCATTGCTTCTCCAGATAGACAATTTTCCGTGAACAGTGGTAATGATCATTTTAATATAATGACCTTTAATTAGTGTTGCATGTGTCCCTTAGGGTTGTTTTTTATTTTTTTATCTAAATTCTGTGCTTTAGCTGGCTACTCTCTCTTGCTATCCCGTTAATCGTGAAGTTATAGATGAGATGAGATGATATTACCTAAGTAAAGTAATGGTATATAAAAAAAAATGTTGTATCAAAAAAAATTAAGTAATTGAGAACACCTGGCAACTTATTCGTTTCGTCCTTTTATCTTCACTAATAATAAATTTGTGATTTTGTTTTCTGCTTAGCTATATAGGTATTTTGTTAAGTCCTTTAAGCAATCTTGTTATGTTTCGACATTGTATTATTGTGGCTTTGTAAATTTGATTTAACTTTTTTTTTACTTGAATTAATGCAAAAATAAACAATGGCATTTCTGCACTCATTACATAATTATTTATTAAATGTTCGCTAGGTTATAATTAAATATTATGATTGCATTAGCGCTTATTTCATATAAATGTTAAGGATTAAAACTTATGAAAGGTAGGTTTCCATAGAGGAAGGATTCTTAAAATCGGTTAAGTAGTTTTTGGTTTTATCCAGTATAAACAATTTTATAAATTCACAAACCAATAAACACCTGTACACACAATTTCCCTTTCAGGATACCCTCGGAGTGGACAAGCGAGAAAATATATTATTATTATTGATACATACAATCAAATCTCTTCTCTATACATATCATAATAGTGTAGATCTAATAGGTACATACTCGCTGTTCCGTCCGCAGCCCACGTGACACACAGAATCACAAAAATCACACACTTCCACATTTTGATGTCCACTTCAGAAATCCATGGTTGACCAGCGGCTTAGCACGCCAGCCGTCAAATAACACTCAATAAAACTGTGAGAAGCGATAGGCCGGGTCACGGCGTGAGGTCAAAGTAAATAATATTATCGACTCATTATCTTCTAAACGGAACTCGGGCGTAATTATTTAGTTTGTTTGTAATAATTGTGTGCAACTTGGTTAGACTGCTGCGGAGTGCGGGTAGGGTACGGGATGTCAGCGGAAGCCGGGAGGGATCGTGTTACACTGTGGTACAGTCGCAGTCATCGTTTCTTAGGTACTTTTTTCATAGCCTTCTTTCGCTTGGAAAAAAACTGGTGAAACTTTTGTTTTATTTCCTATGAAATATTTATATCTATGGCGGAAAGTTGGTATGTGGGTACTACCTATACACCTCTGCCTATCCCTTCGGTGACTCTCGTGGTAAGGCGTGAGGATATAGAAATATTTATTTTCTATTACATAGTTAAAACCAATGAAGTACAGGGCAATGGTGTACCTATTGTATACGGGTCTACCTTAGGCACATTTTCTCACAAAGTTTGTATTTAGTATTGTTCATAAGGTTACTGTATGTTGTATTGAACAGCGTTGTGAAGAGACAAAACATTGATTGTATCCGTTTTGCTGTTAAGTAACACATAGTATTGGGTATGAGAGGTACCTCTGCCTATCCCTTCGGGGACCCTTGTGGGAAGGCGTGAGGATGTTATTATTTTATTTTAAAGTACAGTACGTAAGTACAGGTTACATATATATGTTGTGTTTAATCGGACATTTTAAGATTGTGCCACAGAAAAAAATCTGTCTTCTCAATTTTGCTTAATTATCAGCGTCGGCATATCAGAGTCAAATGCAAGGAATGACACCCTTCAGTCCTTTCAG
>JACCPG010007570.1:0-20885 GCA_016069955.1 Drepana arcuata
ACCTCTGGCGGAAAGTGGGTGTGTGGGTATTACCTATACACCTCTGCCTACCCCTTCGGGGACCCTTGTGGGAAGGCGTGAGGATATAATAAATCACCACGCCGAGTCCCTAACGGGGTAGGCAGAGAGAAGAACGCCACTTCGATCTAGACATACCTTTCGTTCCGTCCACATTCCTCAGTCTCTTCATACATGCTCGAAGGTAAACACTTTCGCTATTTTACAGAAGGATCTTTATACCTGACTTGAATGTTAGTATTTATGTTTGATCAGTGTAATCATGTTACACGTAATATTAGTCGACTGTGAATGCAGAACCCACTCCTGCTCCCCAAGCCGCGCTTGGCCAATAGGTACTCAAATAGCTCTCACGCGAAGACACCACATATCAAAGTATGGTTCTTACATTTAATCGCCTCGGCTAATTAACCTTTATACATAACGCCTATAATAAACATTGTACAACTCGTTAAAACTTTCATAAAAACTATGTAAGTATCAATAAATCCACTATTAATACAGGGGGAAGATTTGATATGTCCCAAATACTAAATTAGTTTTGACGGCGTTTCTCAAGTCACTTTTACTGTTTTCTAAGTATAAAAGTTATGCACAAGGCAGCCGAATATGTTTATTGTTTCTGAAGAACGATAAATGTTACAGTTTGACGGCAATAAAAAGTTTAAACGTTAAAGCAATGTCTGTTTTCCTGGACTACGATTTGTACAGCATTCTGTAGAATTAATATGCGCGTTTTAGATAGAATCGAAGAAGAGAAGATCGAAGATAAATTATTATATTTACGCGCCTTCCCACTTCAATACTGAAGCATCGGAGGATTGGGTAGAGGAACCTACATTTAGCTAGAGATATTCCCATTCTCAAGCACGTCCTAGGATTTCCTCTCAAACGTATGAAGGCTTCCTCTCGATGTTTTCCTTAAAGTTTTTCAATATTCATTATCATCATGGCCTGGGTGGCCGTCTACACCAATGAGTTTTTCTGAACTAATGTACGGTGTAAGAAAACATCGAGAGGAAACCTGCATACATTTGAAAAGAAATTCCAAGGAGTATTTATAATCGTGCTTGTGTAAAGCAATTGACTCGCCATCTGTCACGTCGCTACGTAAAATATAACTCTGCCTCTGCATACTCCTTCGGGGACCGGGGTCGAGAAGGCGTGAAGATACCTGATATAAAATATGGGAGGGTTACATTTTGTTTACATACATACATATCATCACGCCGAGTGACGGGGTAGGCAGAGAGTATAGAGCGCCAGTTCCCTCTAGACTTACATACCTCTTTCCCTTCGTCAACATTCATCAGTCTATTTTGTCTATAAAATACAAAAAAGGCCTAGCCATGTGTATTGTATCAGAACAGGTACGAATCCATTTATATTATTTTCTTAAAGAACAAGCGCATTACTTATAAAAATTAATTACCGTCAGCATAACACTTGTACAGGGGACGCTGAGCCATCCATATCGTACCTTTGCCCGGGGTACCTTAATGAATAGCTCACATTATACCTTTGCGTGTGGTCCCGTAATTAAAACTCATTTTAATTTATATCGCGATTGCATCTAGTACATCGGTTCGTTTCCTGATCGAGTCGTAAAGAGTAAAAAAATATAGAGCCAAGGTGGCCGAGTGGTTCGAGTAGTCACATGCAGCAGAGGTTGCAAGTTCGAATATGTACCGACTGACTGTACCAATAAGATTTTCTTATGGGCAGTGATTGATCAGACACACCACTAACTTACGGCTACGGTTAAAACACGGGGTGTTTTTTACGCATTTACGAGTAGGTTCCAACGTGACAGATGGCGAGTCCGACACTGTTTCTCGAGCGCGGCTATTATTTTTTAAATATAAAGAGGTAACCTCACAATACTCTCCTTTACCGTAAATCTCAGAAAAAAGTAATTTAATCTATAGATAAAATCCGCAATAAGAGATTCGCAAACTGTAATAATGAATAAAGGTACATGTTACGTTGGTTTGGACATATAGAAAGGATGAGTGAAGAAAGATTGACGAAACAGATATACATTGCGAAAGTGTGTGCAAACAGTAGAGGAAGACCAAGTTCCAACCACCTAGATCAAATCGGTGGAGAACTAAGAATGGGAAAATCATGAGTACAGGAGACCAGCGAGCAGTATGAAGAGACTGATGAATATGTGCGAAGCGAAAGTGGTATGCAAGTCTAGAGGAAACTGGTGCTCTATTCTCTCCCACGTCGTCAAGCGTGTTTATATGTATGTAACTCATACACCGCCGAGGTTCGAACTTGCAACTTTTATTTCACAGGCGACCACTAAAACCACACGGCCATCGTGGCTCAAATATAAAATACTTAACATAACTAGAACCTTCGAACCAAATTGTTATTGCGAGAACGGCTGGCCACCGCTCATAGACATAAATCACGTGTAACAAAAGCCGTGCACCGATCGCAGGCCCATCGCTAATTGGGCGTCACCATAAACTGAGCCGAAAACCAAGCACAAAAGTCAATTCCGTCTACAAAGAACTTAAAAAACACATCTCAAAGCCCACCGTGTAACACAATCCCGTACCGCGAAAGAACATAAAATTTGGTCGGTTATTAGATTCAGTGTTTGGTACGGAGCAAACGACATTTTTATATTTTTAAGTGAACGCCGCGCCCGCGCACACTCGCTCACCCACACATTCGAACACAAGCACATCGCACGCACACACGCACGGCGCAGGTATAAACAAATGTGCTAAGTAAAAAATATTATTATAGCATAATACGCCATAAAACACGAGACTCGGATGGTTAGCCGCGCTTCTCAAACTTCGTAGACTTTTGTAGCGTGCTCAGGACTCCGTCTACGTGATAAACGCTCTCGTAGCGGCTGCGTAGCGTTTCGTAGCACTACTTTCACTTCGCGTTGATTGATGAATGGATGTTACGCAAATCATTTTAATTTCAGTTTTCCGAGAGATAGTTGCCTATATATATTTCGTTTCTTTTTTTTTACGCGACCTATTTAATTACCTCGCTAATTACATACATATTCTGTCTTATTTTACGTATAATTAATGGTCTTGTACTAATTGTGTTTTTTTTTAATGTGAAAAGTTTGAGGAACGCAATGAAGACGGTACTACAACATAAACAATGTCGGTGATTTCTATTAAAATCATTCGGCATTTCGATATACGAATTATATTAGAATAACGTCTGGGAAACGAGAAACTACGCAATGTGCAATAAATAAAGCGGACGGACAGCCCTAGCATAATGAAACGATCACTCTTATTTGAATAGATATAAGGTATATTTCCGCATGATAGATTTATTTGTGTTTGGTAACTACTCGTAATAAAAATTGTGAGTATTTGGTAAGAGTCATGCATCATCTGCCATCATTAAAGTTTAAAGACGTCATAATGAAATAGATCCACAGATTTTATATACATTACAAGAAAGATATGAGCTTTAAAGGAATACATACATATCATCAGTAGAGTAGGAAGAAAAGTAGAGCAGCAGTTCATACATGCTCACCGGTTTCAAGTAATCTTAACATTCCCTTAAATGTGCGATCAATTCGATCTAGATAGTTGGAACCTGGTATTCCTCTGCCTCTTCTTCCACTGATTTCTATATATGAATTCCGACATTCTTTCTTCATCAAAATCACACCCTTGTTCACACCAGTTGCTTGAGAATCTCTTTATTGTAAATTCTTGTTAAGGCTAGTAAAATTTTCCTTGTTCTATCCGACTTGATAAATCATAAAAATAAATGACATTAATTACCTCACTGTATAGAAAAGAAACAACTTATTGTATATTACAATAGAGTCTATAATTGTATGCTAAATATATTCTATTGTGCAGTGCAACTAGAAGCTGAGCAGTCAAAACAATTAGAAGATATTAAATGTTGTGACTAAATACAGAGAAATTGGTGATGTGAAAAATTGTGAATATGGAGGTCGGACAATACAGAATTGCGCATAATATTTTCATGATAACTGTATTTCTAATACTGCTGAGGTGTGAAACAAGAGGCTTACAACACCAGAGGTAACCCCGAAATAATCTTTTCACACCCTTAAAAACCCTACGCAGTTCTCTCCAGGTAAAACTACAAACGCGACTATTCTCATCATTATTTCAATTTGGACATTACCAAACAGGTTGCTAGCATAATCCTTGGTGATTACCTCACGTGAGAAGATAAGACTGATCTGTCATTAAATTGAAGACATTTATTTTATGCAAATGCATTAATATGTTATTTATCATTCGTCAAATCTAATTATGAATATTAAGATCTCAACATTTCTGCATTGCCAATTAGGTATTTGCCCAAATATAAATTATAGTCATGCCTGAACGCTTTACCAACACGGAATAGTGTATTGTTCGACCTGTATAAATATGAGAGAGTACGAACCCAGAATGTAGTGAGGTTTGGCTGCAGTCGGCTTTGGAGGTCCGGGTCGGAGAGAGCGCCGCGGCCGAGCGAGCCCGACGCAGAGGATCCGGAGGGCCGCTTGCCGCGCCCCGCACGCCGCTCCCCCTGGTGACCACACCGCACCTGACGCCGCGATCACACACTTCGACCTAGCACTACCCTCTCTGGGTCTTTTCTATACGTGGTCTTAGACACGCCTGGGATATCGCTCACGCGTTGCCGAGCCTCTGTAATATGTCATATCGAACCAGAACCTCTACTACCTTCTGGATTTGCTTGGAGAGTTAAATATGTACATCGAATCAGCTGATATTTGGCCTCCATTTTTAAAGGGCTAGGTATCGTGGTTAGTTCCACAAGAATACGTTGGTGTGTTAGCTGGGTGCTTAAGAAACTGCACACGTGCTAATACCGTATTGTATGCTTTAAGGGAGAAGTTGTCAATCACGTTCATTGATTTTAATAAAGGATAATCTTTTAACGAATGGGCAATGGGTAGTTTATGGAAGTGGGATTGGGATCAGCTCTTAGATATAAGTGTAAGAGAAGCAAGTGCACTCAGAATTAAGTGCATACGGGAGTCTAGAAATATTTTGACAGCCCACAGATAAATAAGGCTTTAAAGGAAGTTCTGCAACTGTCTTTAATAGATACGAAATAAAAACTGGATAAGGGAAACTAGGGTAGGAAAGGAAGTTGAAAACGAATTGGATTGGGGCGAGTCCTAACTCTTCCTACTCGGAGCACAAGCCTCTAACCATAGTGTCTGGAAATCTTCTTATAGAATTCAATCGCCATTCGTTAGTCACGCAAAATTTCAGGAATGGGAATACCGATTTCTTTATTTTTTTGTACATATATGTATGCATTTAAATCACAATTGGACCAGAAGCATTGTTATCATGTCCGATTCAATTTTATTTTTTTTACCAAAAAGAAGCTCAGCGAGACAGCTAGTCTATATTTAAATGAAGTGGTCAATGGTCGACAGAGTGCATGCAATAGTATGAAGTATATATAAGTAGTGCCAAGTATTGTGGAATCAAAGCATCGAAATGTGTGATCGTGTAGCGTCTAGAAGCAACTATTTGTAACAGCTAATACACTGAAGCTATTCACAAACCTTGATAATATTAATTTATCGTAGTAAATTTCAAATTTTGAACAGGTTGTGATTAACTTCAGTTACATTTGCAGTACCAGTAAATTTACTTACAACCTGTAATAAAAAGAAAACATATTTAAGATAACGTTTATTGAATATGTACATATTTTTTTCGTACGAGACAGTGATAGCGACTATTGATTAAATTGTTTGACACAAGATGGCGCTTTTTTAAATTAGTACGCGCTATCGTTTTGTTCCAAGTGGTTAACCTCTTCACTCAAACTGCCAAGTATGAATTGAGTTTTGAATTTGGAATGTTCAATTCACGTACGTATCAATACACCATAACAAATAAGAGATAAACAATTGTATCCAAGTTAATTTTTAAGCCAAAGAAACATGTACTTCATACATACATACATACATATCATCACGCCAAGTCCCTAACGGTAGAGTAGGGTAGGCAGAGAGTATAGATAGAGCGCCAGTTCATAAGTATAGTATTATAGATATAGATGTGTTTTTGTGTGTTGTGTGATCAAACGATCCTTGGAACCGACCTTCATCCTCCTTAGGTATCTATCTATTCTACGGTGTAAAAAATACTCTCACAATACGCGAAAATGGTCATGCACCACGGACTATTCTTTTCGGAAATCGGATAAAGGTGTTTTCCGAACGTATAGAAATGTATATAAACAGAAATCTAAATGTTTTTCCTTAAACGAAACCGGACGTAGTTTAATATTCAATCAATGCAGAAAATCAGATCACTCTTAAGCCCGATTAAAATCATTATATCCGTGATTAAGGTGACATAGCTAATAGAATGTGATAGATCATTTGTAATCGACGTGGATTCATTCGACCTCGTAAATAACTGTTGACATTCCAACTGACAGGGTGATTTTATATAAAATTTGCATTTGAATATTGATTGAGGTAAAATCTTATCATTATGATATATATCCTCACGCTTTCCCATAAGGGTCCCCGAAGGGGTAGGCAGAGGTGCAAAGTTAGAACCCACACACCCACTTTCCGCCAGAGACTTATTTTAGGTGCCAACGTGACAGATGGCGAGTCCATCGCCGTTACTCCAGCACGACTATACATACGCCTTTGAATTGCTTCTCAGACGTATGCAGGTTACCTCCCGCTTTTACATCTTGCAGAGCCATAATGGCCGAATGGTTCGGTTAGTCGTCTGCAGCACAAATATTGTAACTTCAAATCCCAACAGTGAATTTTTCTGAACAAGTAAACAAAGAACTGATTACCGACGACCGTCTGGTCTAGTGGTTAGAGCTCCTGACTGCGAAACTTGAGGTCGCGGGTTTGAATCCCGCTGAGGGCAGATATTTGTGTGATGAACACGAATATTTGTACCTTAGTCTTGGATGTCCTATGTATTTAAGTATATATCTATCTATATAAGTAAATATATCGTTGTCTAGTTACCATAACACAAGCTTTGCTTAATTTGGGACTAGGTCAATTTGTGTGGAATTGTCCCAGGTATTTATTATTATATTAGTCACACCACGAGCACAATCTTTCCGCCACAATCTCTGGCTGAAAGTGGGTGTGTGGGTGGGTACCACCTATACACCTCTGCCTACCCTTCGGGGACCCTTGTTGGAAGGTGTGAGGATATATTATTATTATTATATCTTGGGAAAATGTCATTCAAATTGACTTAGTCCACAAACCAAGCAATATACTTATATATACATAGCATGCGCATCACAGATATATTTGCTCTCAGCAGAATCGAACCGGCTACTGTTAGTTTCGTTATCATTCGGTCAATATAATATAAATATATAACACTAAAAATGTCCCGTCTTACCTAAATCTATTTTTTATTAACACATGTATTTCATGAGCTATTCCAGCTAACAATCTTTCCTTGTACCAAACTTCATCCAATTCCGTTAAGTAGTATTTTAGTGAAAGAGGAAAAACCTTACAAACTCTCACAATTAAAATATTGTACGAGAGTATGGTAAATAAAAAAAGGGTTTGGGTCACCCCTTTATCGCATCTCATGATACATCAGTGAATTGGTGAAATGAACAAACAGAAAGGACCGTCCATTTGTAGTGGTCACTATGTGTAGTGACCACTTCAAAGGATGGTCCTTCGAGCCAGTTTAATAAATAAAATGATTCATTGAATTTTCAACGAGCGTTATGTATCCAATCGGTTATTTGGCGGCTGGATGTCGTAGGCGTAACGACCAATATATGTATCATAATGCTTATATATCTACCTCTATTTCGATTAAGAAAACTATTATTAAAATCTTTATGCTAATGACTTAAGGTCATAAATTTTGAGTGAAAAATCGGAAATCGATAACCGGAAATCGAATATGAGTTATATCCATAACGTTTATTAGGTATAGTTTCGATCAAAAACTCGGTCAATTGGTTTTACAAAGAATTATGTTGTGTAACATGCTTACAACATAAAACTATAAGATATTGATAGTGTCATCCACGAAGACGCGCCACACTATTCTTCCCTATAGTTTATAGTGTAAGTGTGCAACCTTCCACTAATGTTTGAGTATTATCGGTGCACACTGATTACCTATGAGTGCACACGCACACTATAATTAATAGACTCGGGTCATACTCCCCGCGTCCTGCGACACCCTCGACTAGAAATTAGCAAATCTTTATCTGATAAAGAGTTGTGGTGGCAGAGTGGTTTAAAAAGTGTGCTAAGAGAAGATTGTAGGTTCAAGTCCTTATAAGTATTTAAAGACGGCCGTCTGGCCTTGTAATCAGAGCTCCTGACTGTGAAGCTCGAGGTAACGGGTTCGATTCTGGCTGAGGGCGGACATTTTGTGATGACGAATATTTGTACCTTTTACTGGGATGTCCTACTTTAATGTATACACTATACACCTTACCTACTTTAATGTTTAAGTAAATCCTTGTCTAATTCCCATAGCACAAGCTTCGCTTAGTTTGGGACTAGATCAATTTGTGTGGAACTGTAACAATGTATTTATCAACGTGCTTATTCTGTCTATCACGCATCTGTCACTTTGGCACGCAAAACATATCTCCGGCGGAAAGTGGGTACCATTATACCTCTGCCTACCTCCGAGGACCTACGTGGCAAAACGTGAAGATATGACCTACATATCCGGTGTGCGTTACAAATAAATCAAATTTTATTGCACCTATCTGAAGCTTCATTCACGTTCATCAATCTCTACATACATGTACGGCGATTTCTAATGTTATTCTAATCCTAAAACTTAATCATATTTGCTACCAAATAAAATGTTATACAATATTGCAAAAGCTTGGACATAAATATGTCTGTTTCCTTACTGGCATCGACCATAACGAGCATATGAATGGGCGTCACTGCGTTTTGAAATAATATCGGATCCTGCGAAGTATATTAGCTCGTGTTACGAACATTACTAATATTATCATATAAGTATATTTTTATGCGGTTTCCATCATTTTAACATTGTAGGGCTCGAGCAGTCGCCTCCAACACAGTTTGCAAGCTCTATAGTTTTTCTGAAATTAAGTACAGTGATTAGTCACACCACGAGGCTTACAGTAAAGGAAAACATCGCGAGGAAACCTACATATGCCTGAGAAGCAATCCAAAGGCGTATATATAGTCGTGATTGAGTTACGGCGATGGGCTCGCCATCTGTCACGTAGGCGCCTAAAAATATATATTTCTGGCGGAATGTTGGTTACCCTCTGCCTACTCCATGTGGGAAGGCATGGACAAGATTAGTAGTTCCTGAGATTAGAACAATAAAACAAAACACTACCTCTATATAATAAATATGCAGGACTGAGAAACGAGAATTGAATTATTAAAATATCGCAACATAAAAGTAAGAACAATTTATAGAACTAAGAATGTACATTTAAAACTAGTGACGCAATCGTCTAAAAACGACAATTGCCTGTACACAGGAATAACACAGAACTATATTATGGCGACAAGAATAAAAACCGGTATACAATACATAAATCTGTAAAAACCGAGCGGGGCCCACACTTAGCCGTATTGGTTATTATCTTGTAGGTACTTATGAGATTCATTACACACTTATTGGCTAGAGAGCGAATAAAACCATTTTGGTGTGCCGATAGTGACGTAACACGTATCGATATGTTTGTACAGATGTACAATGCAAAAGTGTGAGAAGAAGAGGAGGGAGACCGCGTTCCGACTACCATTATCAAACCGATCAGACACGCAAAGATGGTAATGGCATGTGTACTCGAAACCGACGAGCGAGTACGAAGCGAAAGAGGTATGTACTGGTGCTCTATACTCTCTGCCTACCCCGTAAGAAAGTCGGCATGATGTTATGATGACGACGATGATGGTAATATTATATTTATCCACCTGTTAATAAACCTTGCTATTCGTATGGTTTCACACAGAGGCACAAGCAAGACTCGGCGTGAGAATAATTTAATTATGAGCTTAAAAAAGGAATTATTTATATTATTTTATATTATAGGAATATAAAAAGTTAAATTACCAATGCCTTATCAACGTTAAAATTCTTTATTATATATCTACAAAAAATCTTAGGCGAAACGAACAGATCGATAGTCGTTCGCGAATTGAAAACATTCAAAGATAGATACATTTCGCTCGATAGCATACGATAAAATCAATTTCCACAAGCCCATCACTAGGAAAACCAGTTCGCGTGTTAATTGCGATACCAAATACGTATCAAAATGATTTGAATATAGGTAATTTATGGTAACGACACGTCTCATCTCTACTTGCCAGTATTCGTGTTAATGTGTGCATACATTACAAACGCCACGAATAATGCCACTCTTATATATTAAGATGACAACTTAGAAATTCGTGATAGTGCTAGGGCGATGACCCTGTAATTATGCGTGTTGCAATAGAGTTCACAAACTCACATAACGTATTGGACAAACCAGCAGGACAAACATTATATCTCTAAGAATACATATTTCGATTTATATTGGAAAAACCACAAGTAAATCCTTTTTATTTCAAGTTATAGATAATATAATACATATCTAACCTGTCATTCCTACTATATGTATCCCGCTAGAACAGTTACTAGACCCTACCCTACCCTTTAGTACCTAAAACTACGAAATTACATCCCAATGTTAAAGAAGATGTATAGCTATTATCGTCCCTGAAGAAAGTCTGTGAACAACAATATTCCTCAAGAACTTTTCTTTGAATGAATTCTCAAACGTGTGCACGTTTGAAAAGTCATTCAGAAGAAACGTCGTGAATGAATTGCCTACATCGCCGACGTTGCGAGAGATAGACTCACCTTGGTGGAGTTAGTTGTACCGTCTGATGGTAGATTTGATCTCCACACGTTTTTGTATACAGAACGACAATTTGCCTTGAAAGCTATTTCGTGTAAGACTAGGTCAATTTGTGTGGAATTGTGCGTCGTATTAATATTATTATTATTAAATCAAATAAGAAGAACGTAGGTCGAAGTTCTGCTTATATTATATCCTCGGTAGTTTTGTTAGAGGAATTAGCATAAGTAATGCGCATGAGCATAGGCGATGGAAAACACGCGGCGGACTCGGGTGGTCTGCTTTATTATCGCTAGTGATCGATATATATTCAATGTTTTTTTTAGAATTTTTGACGTCACCACACCTGGGTATCGATAATATTGGTTCCGTTATGGCACAAAAGGCATTTAAATTCGTTGTTTTTTTCTTTCTTAAGCCTTTAGATGGACTATGATCTAACTTATTTTACTGCCCACAATATTTTTTTTATGTATCGTCGGTGCCGTACGCGTATTCTCAATTAAGTGGAATCGGAACTCCAAATTTAAGAGTTCAATAAGCTTAACGTCCTTTTAATGTAAAATAATTAATTCCCAGGCTACAATACGACTTACACTAATAATCATGATGATGATAAAGAATTGTTCTGATCGGGAATCGAACCAACGATCCAACCCGAGCACTTCTAGACCTCCGTTTCGAGTCATTTTACCGGGTCGTATAATTTTTATTGAATGATCCAATCTATACTTTTACTAATAAACCCTGCATCTGTTTGTCATTGTTTATGGATCTGAAAACTGGACATTAAACAAAGGGCATTAACATTAGAACAATTTAAAAGTCAATAAAAGAGACATTTTTCATTAGAAGCCACCAATGCAGTGGGCACATTAACATCTATGAAGTCGTTAAGTGGGAAACACATTCGACGTATGATACGATTAAAAATATGACAAATTGTGAAGCAATTTATAATGGCTTGAATATAATAATATACATACGTAATACGTATCATTACGCCGAGCCCCTCACGGGATGCAGAGGGAGTACAGCGCCAGTTCTCTCTAGACTCACATACCTCATCACTTCATCTAGCTACATTCAAGTCTCTTCAAACTTTCTCGCCGACGTCTAGTATTTATTATCTTCCGATCGATTTGATCTAGGTAGTTGGAACGTGGTCTTCGTCTGCCTTTGTCTGCATACAGACTTTTCATTGAATTTGAATGTAGGTATGATCGCTAGGGGTTGAATGTATCTGCATACAAGTCATCTAATGCAAAAGTTTTGCCTTTTATGGCGATTTGGCAAAATTCTTTAATATTATTATTACCCCACAAGAGTCTCCATGGAGGTAACTAGGAGTAAAACCACCCTCTTTTCACCAGAGCTTTCTAAATGCCAACGTGAAGGCCTTTCAAGGAAAACACGTACGTTTTTTAATATCTTCTCGCAAGTTTCCTCACTTAAACCATACATATTCGCATAACGTATTACACACGTGTAGCCCACTTTGTGGCCATGTACATGGCGTAGGTGACTGTTACAGACGGCACTGTTAATTCCCCGAGACATTTATGTACGCGCCTAACTGTACACGACAATAACTTGGATTTTTGTTAAGGTTTATGGTACTTAACTATTTGTCCACAAACGGCGTTTCGCCTAACTGTTGCTCGGATTTGCGATAAAATCTTCCCAACTTTATCTGTACATGTCTTAATATGTAAATATATATTCAGGTATATGTCATATGTAGCACTACAACAAAAGGAGTTGAGATGCATTCCCTTCTAAAAATATGACGCATGAACATAAGGTCGAGTCTGCAATTATTTTAGATTCGCAACTAAACTGTCGTGAATGATGTAGTTGTAAAGTTGAACTAGAGCTTGAACGTTGGTTTGGTTACAGAAAGGATGAATGAAGAAAAGTTTTAGGTGATGAAGTAGTAAACGTGAAAGTTTATGCAAGAGGTGATTGACAGAAGGGAGACACTGAATGTGGACGAAGGTAGGGAAGGAAGACGTTCCAGCTACCTAGATATTTTTTATTTATTTATTTTCATTTTCCACCCTCACAGTATGTTGCGATAAAAAAATGCGATAAAAAAAACTTAACTGTAACTATATAACTTACTAAAAAAAGAACTTGGTGCGACCGCATTGAGTGTCCGTAGCGCCCGCGTTACAGGCGCTAATTTAAGCAGATTGGTCTTACGATCGAACACCAGCGAGCATGTATGAAGAGACTGATGGATGTAGATGAAGCGAAAGAGGTATGTTAGTCTAGCGAACTGGCTAGGCTCTATGCCTACCCTGTGGCGGACTCGGCCAGATGATATGTATTACATACATAAATAAATAATTATAAATAATATCCTCACGCCTTCCCACAAGGGTCCCCGAAGGGGTAGGCAGAGGTGTATAGGTAATACCAACGCCCACTTTCCGCCAGAGGTATATTAGGTGCCAACGTGACAGATGGCGAGTCCATCGCCGTTAATCGAGCACAACTATACCTACAAGTTTGAAGTTCTTCTCAGACGTATGCAGGTTTCTCTCGATGTTTTCCTTCACCGTAAAGCTCGTGGTTTGACTAATCACTGTACTTAAGTTCAGAATCAAAACTCATTGGTACAGTCGGAATTCGAACTTGCGACCTTTGCGTCGCAGGCAACTGCTCGAACCACTCGGTCATCACGGCTCTTATACATACATTCATACATATTTGCAGAATTATCTTTGTTTATCTTTGTTATCGAAAAATGTTGTCATGTTGATGCAGATTTTTCGATATAAAACAAAGATAATTTACGAGAAAGTTTTAGGTTACATTTATATACTAATGCAACCATTAGTATATAAATGTAACCTAAAACTTTCTCGTAAATTTACAAACATTTCAGAGAATCCGAATTAAGTTTTTAAGTATATACGCAACAAAATTCTACAATCTTTACCTGTTGGCGGACTATCGTATTTTTTCTACCACTCCTTTTTGGACGCGTATCCATTCCAAAAGTTTTTTTTTCTATATTTACACCCGGGACAATGCAGGGAATCATGACTTTAAAGATAAATGGAATATGAGTTGAAAAAAAAACGGAGGTTGCGTCGACCAATATAAAGTAGGTACCGGGGTTGCATAAAAACGAAAGTGCATCAAGCTGACGTGGTAAGAATAATTCCATTTTGGATACGGCAATAAGGTCAAGATAATATAGTTTGTGGTAGTAAGTAACTTTAAGCGATTTGCTTTTGTGCTAGCGCCAGTAAGACTATTTAATAATTGGTCAAGAAATAATATAACTTTAATAAAGACGAAAAAAAAAATTTCTGACATGTCTCTCTAGTAATTATTATCAACCGTGTAGACATTTATAGATCCAAAAAAAATTTTCGTGCATTTTTGTACAATGCCGCATCCATTAGTTTTTGTTCCTCACATTTTGTTGCAACAAAAGATAGATACGGTAACGAGATATGATATTATTTTTTATACGTGATCCGCGCCGTGTGGCCACCTCGTGTGTATGTGTGTATATTATGTGATGGAGGGTGCACGGCGTGAATGTGTGTGTGCAAGTCAGGTGGATTCCACTTCGCATCGTATTGTCAAAATTTCTGTTAACTTTTGTTACCACATTCGAGACATATTTAATTTATGGAGGTGACTGGAAATACGTGAGAATCAAAGTGTATGGTTTTAGGTGCAATATTTTGTGAGTTTTTGTGCTGTGCTATGTTTGAGTAGGTATTGCGAACGGCACTGAGAATATACAGCTGGTAAGCGTTATGTTTTATTGTACATACTTTTTAGGATTTCGAACATCAGGGATCAATGTTCAAAATGTTTATTGATGTAACGCAAATAGTCTATTAACAAACCAAAATACAAAACTAAAATGTATAATAAGACAAATCGTACGTTACCTACTCTATACTAATATAAATTACATATACATATATATATCATCACGCCAAGTCCCTAACGGGGTAGGCAGAGAGTATAGAGCGCCAGTATTTAATATAAATTAAATAAACCAAATTTTCGTGTCACGCGGAAGGGTGCCTAGAAGTCCGGCAGCATTGCCACGTTGTATGACGACGTTGATTCTCTGAGTATTACATTCGCCAGCTATCTTGTCATGAGTCAAAAGTTTGCGTAAATTAAAACAAAGCCCCACGGCCAGCATACCAATAATTCTGGGCGTTCACAAAAAATAAAGACTTCTTATAAATACATACTTCTTTCACAAAAATGTATAAAAAAATAGCCTGGTCCGGTAACCGCGTAACGAATGATAACTTCGATGCCTGCGCGACAGTACTACAGAGCATACGAATAGGGCTGCCACATAGACACCAATCGCACTGAATAACATTTTAATTTCTGTTTTGATATAAGCTCGGAGATCACTTGATGAAGCTCTAGATCTGAGATTGAATACATAAGTAAATTATATAATTAAACAATACAGCAAATAATTAAACACATAAGCTGAGTTCTGATCTGACCTGATTTTAATTACAGTGAACAGTCACAAATCTTGGATACCTTTGAGAAGAAATTCATAGGTATGTGTAAAATCATGCTTGAGTAACGGCGACGGACTTTTCGCCACCAGACGCCAGAGATTTAAAAAAATCTCTAAGTGGGTGTGTGGATATTGCTACCGACACACCTCTGCCTACCTTTGCGAAGTAGTAAAGAAATACAGGTGACGTAACTTACAACAATTATATTCTAAACAACACACGCTAATAAAATGTTGCGACAACCCTACGCATTCAGGTACTTCTTATCGCGCCATCTTTCCACTCTGATTGTTTATTCCCTTCATAATCTTTGTTAAATTTCCAGGCACCTATGACGCTTACAATAAACTTTAACCCCAAGGATTTAAGGTTCACTTTAGCTGCATCGTTTGCTTTGTACCGGCGTGCAATGCTCTATCATTGTCGCAGCGTGACATTTCATTAGGAACTTCATGATTAACTTATTGAAGTGTTGTGTTTCATTTGTTTTTGTGTGAAAATAAGCTTTGGTGTTTACAGAGCGGTATGTGGCTTGAAGATTAAGATTTATTTCAATAAGGGTATAACTGTTTCCATATAAATTATACTTTTTTTTATTACTTATACATCTGAATTAACAAAAATTATACTCAATTGCCAATCTCAATAATAAAATCTCGATTAATAGCAATATTATCGAGTAATGTCTCGAATAATTATTTCAAGCCGGAAGATGTAAATTCAAGCATAATTCAACGTGATTCTATGACGGAGCTATTGTATAAATAGTGTCACCTACAAAGACGCGCCCCACTATTCTTCCCTATAGTTTATAGTGTAAGTGTTCAAC
The DNA here is from genome assembly GCA_016069955.1 of Drepana arcuata. NCBI lineage: Eukaryota > Metazoa > Arthropoda > Insecta > Lepidoptera > Drepanidae > Drepana > Drepana arcuata. The sequence continues at coordinate 16,270 of JACCPG010007570.1, forward strand.
CTACCACTAATGTTACACACTGATTATCTATGTGTTCACATACACACCACAATTAATAGACTCGGGTCCCAATCCCCGCATCCCGTGACCGTTCGCGGATGGCATTATATATGTATAGCTGAAGCGAAGGAAGTCTTTAAGTCTAGAGAGAACTGGCGCTACCCTCTGCGTATACCTACGTACAATATTACTATTATAATATTATATTATATAATATTATATAAATTGATACAAGAATTCTGCTGGAAACAGTCGAGATTAGAAGAGGAAAGATGATAGGCCACCTTATACGACATCTTAGAAGGAAAGGTAGAGGGGAAGAGAGGAAGAGGAAGACCAAGAATAACATAGATACATGGGTCAGATCAAAAGAAAAAATGTCTCTCATGACGTATAAGGAGGTCAAGGAGGTTGCGCTGGACAGAAGCGAATGGAGGGGACTGCATCAGAGACGCCGACAAGAGCCCAGCTCTTAAATTTGTGAAGATTATAATTGCTGTCCAAAATAATATAGTTAAAATAATATAAGTGTAACCAACAACAGAGAACAATCATGTGTGTTGTATGAAAAGGCTTTATTTACAATCCAAATTGGGCAATAAGCATCGAAGCACAAAAAAATTACTGCACCGAGCTTTTACGAAGCCATACGAAGCTCATAAAGACAAGCCCTGTAAAACGGACGAAGTCAAACTGAACCAACAACGGGCGCATTAACGTCGGCACTTAAATTATATTTGTAATAATATTCGTGTTATTGCACTTGAATTATGCTTCATTAAATTAAATATCCAATGCCGTGGTAATTGAGTGGTTAGTATAATCGTCGCGCAAAGATTGCAAGTTCAATTCCCGACTATTCCACACAAGATGTAGCGTGCATGAGCATGCACGCAAGCGTGGCATTATTAAATAAAAAAATTAATACCTTGGGACAATTGCACACAAATTGAAAATGATCCAAATTAAGGAAACCTGTGTTATGGTGCTAGACAACGATATATTTACTTACATAGATAGATATATACATAAATACATAGGACACCCAAGACTAAGGTACAAATACTCGTGTTCATCACACAAATATCTGCCCTCAGCGGGATTCGAACCCGCGACCCCAAGTTTCGCAGACACGAGCTCTAATCACTAGACCAGACGGCCGTCAACAATACTTAACAACAATACTTAAGCCTTCTTAGCACCCTCCAGTTTCGTTGGTAAGTTTTATATTTGAAATCAATAAACATTTTGGCAAAATTATGCGTCCATAAGCGGCGGTAACCGCTTACCATCACGCGGACCTGCAGGTTTGCCATCTTAGTGGTATAAAGAAAAAGCCAAATGTGTCTTTAAGATAATTTATATAAGAACACTGAATAAATGAAGTAATTTTAAATGACAAACGATGCTATTTAGTTCTAAAGGATTGTAAATGACAGGACGTATAAATATTAGTGCGCACCTGCTCTTGTTAATAATAGCGAAGATCGCGTGCGCGCTGTAAGGTGACCTTAAGGAGATAGGGTTGCCAGGAATGAGACAAAACTCATATTATATAAGAAAATAATAAGGCAGCAGAGGGATTAGTACCATTAGCCACCATTAGCTGCCAACACAGTATAACTCTCCGACTACAGAGTGGCAACGCGCAAGTGATACCTCGGTATTGTAAGCGTAAATAGGCTGCGGTATCCTTTTTCCATCGGGTGGGGCCGTATGTTTGTTTGCCACTCTTGTTGTGTAAAAAAAAAGTATTATATATAATGTAAGGCTGCACTTACGAAATATAATTAGACATTACGACAAACTGACAAATTATTTCAAAGATGACTGACTGTATTGCAATCATAACAAACACCAGTTTATTGCGCGTCCGCAGTTGAATTACACAATGATATAATAGATGCGGAAAGCGACACGGAATATTTTTATATAATAATATATCCTCACGCCTTCCCACAAGGGTCCCCGAACCCGAAGGGGTAGGGAGAGGGGTGTAGGTAATACCCACACACCCACTTTCCGCCAGAGGTATATCAGGTGCCAACGTGACAGATGGCGAGTCCATCGCCGTTACTCAAGCACGACTATACATACGCCTTTGAATTTCTTCTCAGACGTATGCAGGTTTCCTCTCGATGTTTTCCTTCACCGTAAAGCTCGTGGTGTGCCTAATCACTGTACTTAAGTTCAGAAAAACTCATTGGTACAGTCGGGATTCGAACTTGCGATCTTTGTGTCGCAGGCAACTGCTCGAACCACTCGGCCACCACGGCTTTAATATTTTTATTTTTAGAATATTTTTACTTCTTATTATTAACTGAATTGAAGCATCATCACAAATTTAAGAGCTGGGCTCTTGTCAGCGTCTCTGATGCAGTCCCCTCCATTCGCTTCTGTCCAGCGCAACCTCCTTGACCTCCTTATACGTCATGAGAGACATTTTTTCTTTGATCTGACCCATGTATGTTAATCTTGGTCTTCCTCTTCCTCTCTTCCCCTCTACCTTTCCTTCCAAGATGTTTCTAAAGAAGCTATCATGTCGTATAAGGTGGCCTATCATCTTTCCTCTTCTATTCTCGACTGTTTCCAGCAGAATTCTTGTTTCTTTGACTCTTTTCAGCACGTCTTCGTTTGTCACCCTTTCCGTCCAGGTGATTTTCCATCCTTCTCCAGCACCACATTTCAAATGCCTCCAACACCTCTCTATCCCTCTCTGTCATTGTCCACGTCTCACAACCATATAGTGCAGTGCTCCAGATATATGTTTTTATGAACATTTTCTTTACCTTTTTGGATATGTGGGATGTAAATAATTGAAGCATAGGATATATTATTATTATATTGAACCAATTGTTAGTCAAATGTCTATATGAACAACGAGTATATATACTAGCCTTTGCATATATACTAATTGGTAAGCCTTATAAAATAAATAATATAAATGGCAACCCAATCAGAGTCGCCAACAGCCCAGGGCCAAGGTCGCAGGATGCGCGTCTCGCTCGCAGACAGTTGCACGCCGGCAGCGGGCTGCGCGCGCGCAAGTCAAGGGCATAACCCACTTCCCGTGCAGCCTGCGCACGTGCTCACACACATGTCACGTCTGCCTACTGTATCAGGTTGGTTATATATATCAATTTGAGTAACCGAAGGATTTAGTCTTCTTAATCTTTAGGAATTAGTCTGTGAGGATATTTGTAATTCAATCTCGACAGAACATCCCAACGCAATTGTGTTAAAGTTGGCTTCAAGATGGATTAATATTTAGGATATTTTATAAAAAAATTGTAAAAAAAAAAGTGTAAAGATCTACCAATTTAATAACATTTCACGCGCATGACGCTGGTCACTCCTAGAACATACATACATATCATCACACCGAGTCCCTGACGGGGTAGGAAGGGAGTACAGATTGACATTTCTCTCCAGACTTACATACCTCTTTGGCTTCGTCAACATTAATCAGTCTTTTCGTACATGATTGTCGGTTTCGAGTACTCTTGACGTTCCCGTCCTTGAGCGTCCTATCGTTTTGATCTAGGGAGTTGGAACGTGGTCTTCCTCTGCCTCTTCTTGCATAAACTTCTGCTTTGTATATCTGTTTCGTCAATCTTTCTTCACTAATCCTTTATATTCTGACATACCGAGAATTCGCTGCCGTACAATAAAATTATTATAAAGATGAAAGTGTGTGCCAAGCTTAGATACTTGAATTACGTACTTAGATATGCTGAAAACTATGATATGATAGATCTTGCGTCTAGGGCGACACTAGACACTAGGCCATAGTACACTTGTACTTTTTGTTATGCATAAACAAGGCAAACTTTAGTAAGCCGCTTAAAATGTTCATCAATAATTAATTAACCAAATATATACACTTTCGAACACCTAACAACGCTTAATGAACGCATTAACCTAATCTTTAACTGATCCTTTGATCGACGCCCACGTAACTGCTTCTCTAAACTAGCCGCGCCTCGCGGTGCTGCCCGTGATTTGAGACAGAAGGTGCCTCAAGTCCAAATATCATCCAAGGCTAAGAGTAATAAATATGTCAATAGACTCACAAGCTTTGCCATTTATAACAGTAGTGATATTTAACTTAGTCCTTAATACGATTCCAGAATTATTTGTCACGTACTGAGCTACTATGTACAATAATATTGATCAATAGGAGATAGTACGGAATTATTGGATTATCTAAGTGGCAGGACATTTCCTCTGTTTAATAGAATCTCGATCTTATTTCAAAACGCTATGACATAAAATTCAATAATGCGGCCGAGTTATTCGAGTAGCACCGCAAAGATTTTAAGTTTACATTCCGACTGTACCAAAGAGTTAACCCGTAAAGCACACACCATGAGCTTTACGGGTTAACGAAAAATAACTACATACGTTTGAGAAAAAAATTGCTACGTAGTCATACGTCGCAATTTTTAAAGTCGACCTATTGTCATGCTTGATACACGACGATGGACATCTCATCTGTCACGTTGGCACGTAAATATATCCGGCAAAAGGGAGGGTGAGTTACACCTATGGTTATACCTTCCCCATAGGAAGGTAGTGGCAAAGAGAGCAGAGCTTTATAGCATATATATATATAT
>JACCPG010007571.1:0-21042 GCA_016069955.1 Drepana arcuata
TAGGTTAAACAAGTTATTGAGTGGAGACCTCGACTCGGCAAACGTAGTGTAGGACGCCCTCCGACCAGATGGGATGACGATCTGCGAAGGACTGCGGCAGGCTGTAGACATGGCGCTATGGCGCTCATTAGGGGAGGCCTATGTCCAGCAGTGGACTAGTGTGCGCTGATGATGATAATGATCATGATTTATACATTGAAATTAAACTTAATCAAATTACCAAATAAGTAACTAAACTTAAACCAGGTAAGTAGTTAATCTTCTACTTGTCACGAAACCGGAAAAAACGTTGAAACAACGAACGCTCATAGTAGTCTATCTGTAATTACCGTGTGTTGATTATTCTATGACCGCCGTTAGTTTCTGGCATAAGGTATTTTGTATGACTTTGTTATGACGTGTGAGAAACAAAAGTATATATTTAACGTGGAGATCTTCATTTGTTCCCATAGCGATAGGCAGAGGAGTAATCATAACCACTTTTCACTGGTACGAAGGTGTACCTACTTTAAGTATTAATGTCTACAATATTGGGATATAATTTTGTATATATCCTCACGTCTTCCCCTAAGGGTCCCCGAAGGGGTAGACAGAGGTGTAAGTATAGGTAGTACCCACACAGATGACAGATGGGGAGTCCGGCGCCGCTACTCAAGCACGACTATATACATACGCTCTTGAATTTCTTCTCAGACGTATGCAGGTTTCCTCTCGATGTTTCATCGTAAAGCTCGTGGTATCACTCATCACTGTACTTCAGTTCAAAAAACCTCATTGGGACAGTCGGGATTCGAACTTGCAATTTTTGTGTTGCAGGCAACTACTCGAACAACTAGGCCACCACGGCTCATTTAAGAAGGGGCCTGGGATCCAGCAGACTCGAATTGAAATAGAAAAAAAAATGTATTTGGTGAAATACTGCGATGGAAAAACCTCGATAATAAACGTGCTTTTCAATGCGAGGTAATTCATAGACGTTAAAGTTAGGCTTGAGAAACCGCGTTCTAGACTTCTTCTTATTGCGAAGGTTACCTGTACTAGAAACATTTACTATACAAATAAATAAAATTGGAGTGTTTATTTGTAATATTAAAATAACCGCTTTTTCTAAATGCATACATGGATGTAGGTTTACACGGTACATACACCAAAATATGTTTTTAGAGAAAACGAGATGGAAGATGGTCAAACCACCGAGTTAATTGTTGGCTCCTAACCAAAGGTCCTCTGGAGACTTCGCATGCACTACAGAGCATTTTGTCTAGCTACACTTTATACAAGTAGCAAACTGTGTTGCTCCTATATCACAGTGAATCACAAGCATTAAGTATCAAAATAGCATTTATTATTACAACTTCAGAAATAGATTCGAGACATTCTAACGCTCTATTGAATGACTCGTTATTTCAGCACGAGTTTCGGTGGTTCATGTCGTCACGTGACTCAGGTATCATGATAAAATGTTATATGTATTTAAATTACTTAAGATGAATCAATATTGTATATATGTATAAATATATAAGATTTAAGGTCACAAAACAGGAGGAGTTTGAGTCACAGAAATTCATACGTATTCCCATTTTCTATCTAATTCAGTAGATTTCGAGAAAATTGCCTGCCACGGAGCGACCTAAGGATATATTACTGATCATAATGAAGGTTTCCGATTTTTTTATTCGGACGCGCTTAACGCTGACGCTTGACTAACGCTGAGCGATCACAAATACTAAATACTACTAGATTTTATCAAAGAAAAAGCTGTGAGAGCTAGCGCCATCTCGAGATATTCTTTGAAATTATTAAATAAGTTTGAAGTAGTGGTAAACGCACTCAACAGTTCTATTTTAGTTAGTCATTCGTCCGATAGATGGCGCTAACGTTTATATCACAATACACGATAACAGTAAAATATTCGGGATATGAGATTAATATTTATTTTAATATTCACCAATACATCAATTCTTTCCTGTCAATTTTAGTTAAGCGCAGTGATGGCCGAGTGATGCGAGTAGTCATCTGTAACGCAAGGATTGCAAGTTCGAATCCTGACTATATAGACCTGACCTGACAGTTTGTTCTGGTCTAAAATTTTGACAAACTGGTTGGTTAGTTAATATAATGATTAATTACGCCTCTATCTTTACACCGTTAGCACATAAATATATCTCCGGCAAAAAGATCGAGCGAAGTGGTAGGCACAGCTCCAATATCGACTAATATTCAGTGTAAATCTGAAAGTTTTTCATGAGGTTCCACTTTCACGAAAAATCTACTTAGGTAACAGAATTTTAAAGGTACAATTTATCACAAATGCACGTTAATAGCTGTACACACAGGACCTGTTTTATTCCAGTAGAAAAATGAAACGACAGATCAAATTTTACGCAGCTGAAACAGCCGGGCAAAGCTAGTGATATCATAGAGATATCACCACATTTGCTGCGATAATGATTGTACATAAACATGTCTATGCATCACATAATTGATGTAAAACAATCCTATGCCATTTGTATTAGGATCGCTGTCTGATAGATATGTCCTGTTCTCCTGTTATCTTTACTGATTATTTATTGTTATAACCAGATAAATTTTCCACATTTCCTGTTGTCTGTGAGCGCCTAGTGTGGCCGTTCTGCAACATCACGAAATGGGATAACATGAACATGTTAAAAACTAGATAAACGTACAATTATGACGGCTCTCGTCGGCTGCAACGAGAACATTGAAAGTTCGTATCCCAACTGCACAAGTTCCTTCTGAACTTATATACACTTATTTATCATGAGGCTTACGGCGAAGGAAAACATGCTAACTAGGTTTGAGAATAATAATAAATATTATAATTCGTCGTCATCCATCTCTTACGTTGGCGTGCACATAATTATTTATGGCGAAAACTGGGTCCTCAAAGCGGTGTACATTTTAACACCAAAAAGTATCTGGTGCCATTATTGTAATCATCTCTCCACCTGTCACATACAGGTAGAGAGATGATCGATGTTTCTTAGAAACAGTGTAACACACGTTTTGGAATTATAGTTTCATAAAAATTCTAAAACAAGTTACACACGTATCTAGAGGAGCCTCCAGCCAGGCTCGGGTGAAAATAAATCTGAAACCCAATCGAATCCAAATCATCCAAAGACTTGTAGACATAGTAAATGTAGGGAGAGCGGTCTCCAGGAGTTCAGTGACACGTACAGAAGAACTATGTACTTAGTAAATATAATACATTACATTAATATTATTCCTTATTTGTGTTTTGTGCATCACAAAGTCAAATTAAATGCAGCCATCGTCCATCATGTCAAGCCGGCTTAAATTTGTCCTTTCATTCCAAGTCATCTTTACAGAGAATGAATGAAAGCTAGCATAATATGAACCTTTTATCCCGGGTGTAAGTGCATTCATACCCCGCCCCCGTCTCGGCCCCGGCGCGGCACCGGAGGCTTACCTGCGCATGCGACGGAGCCTCGGAACGCTACTGGGTGGTCAAAGAGCATGGATTGCAAACAGATGGGAAATTTAATGCATTGGTTTTTAAACTTGTATTCGTGTATGGAATTTGTCGGTTAATAAAATATTGTGTTTTATTTGTTAATGCGTAATCAAAAATATGTGTTTTACCTGTAACTGTATGTTTTGTTAAGTATTAGAATTATAATACAAACAAGCTGGTAATAGTCCACACACAGGTATTATGGATTTTATTGTAAACTACCCTAAACTGTAACTAAAGCTGTACCCTGCCACGCTTCGCTGTGGATATGTGACTGATGCAAAAAATAGATAAAAACAATCCTTAATGCCGATTATATACCATGTTAAAATTTCAGCTCGATCGGTGCAGAACTTTTAGAGTTTTTGTAGCGTACACAAACCAACATAACATTTTTATATATATAGATTCAAAATCAAAATCAAAGTCTTTTTATTTCACATAGGCCCAGGTGGGCACTTATAAAACGACGAAAAAGAAGCACGGTTCGGGTTGGTCGCTTCCATGGAGAAGAACCGGCAAGAAACTCCATGGTTACTCTTTTCAAATCATTTTTTTAAGTAGGTATGAAAAGTATGATATATTATATTGTAAATTGGAGTATATATATATATTAGCATAGGTATTTCATGAACGAAACCCATCTACAATCATTGAAATAATCATTTAAATATATAGAATTGTTACACCTCAAATCCCTTTGGTCATGTGATAAATAAAGTTGCTTAGACTGAAGGAATAACAAAAAAATCCTTAGATATTTTTAGAAATAATCGTAAGTTAATAAATATATAACCCTGGCGAAAAGGGGTTCAAGCCCTTCATACAATGGTTCTAGACGGGGTAGGCAGAGGGTTGTGGGTAGAACCCACACAACCACCTTCGCCGGAGATCAATTTTACGTATAAGCCTGGAGTAACATGTAAACGAGGTATGAAGAGTCTATAACTGTTTCTTAAGCAAGACGAGATACATACAATTTTATGTATTTTATCTTACTAATATTATAAATGTGTATTTCACGTAAAAACTACTTAAGAGATCACTATAAATCTTTGTACACAATATGTGTACAAAGATTTCATATCAATCTTTGTACACAATATGTGTACAAAGATTTATAGGAGGAGGATACTTGGAGGTATTAGAAGTAACATCATAGGATACTTTTTATTGAAAAAAGATTTTGTTTTACGAAAGATAAAAAGCCGTCCACGCCGACGAAGTCGCGGGCACAGCTAGCTATATATATTTCAGCATGGCAGTTATTCAAGTCGCTTCTATGACGCATAATCTTTGCGTCGTGAGCCAGCAGTGGAGTAGTGGTGCGCCGGCGCAGCCATAGCGAGGGAAGCCGCGACCGTGTGCGCAGCGCCGCGTGCCTCCCGACTGTGTTTGTGTTTGTTTGTTAGCATGTTTCCCTCCGTGTGTGTGCGACTGTGACAACATGTGGAACCTCGCCATCCTCCTGATGCTCGCCTCCTTCGGCAGTGCCGAGATCCAAGAAAGAGGTAAGTCACAAATCCAACGAAACGTGTTCTCGCTTTTGTGACGTTTTAATAACGTAAATATTTTTAATTTAGCGCTCGGTTAAAGTTATTTCGCGTTGTGCTAAGCGTCTACTTGACTTAGAATAAGTTGGATAGAGTTATACTTGAGCGACGTGTGCCTACTTTCAATTCGCTTGATACGTTATGTCGGGCAAAGTCACACTTTGACAATAATCTCATAGATCTTAAAGCAATTGTGCCACTTGTAAGTTACATGTTGTTGTACTTATAGATTGGCACTTTTGCTTATTTGTAATATACATATACACATACATATGTACACACACATACATATGTATGTTTACGTATAACAATTTCAGTTCAGTTAATACAACCTCCTATTTATGGTAAGATAACATTGAAGCGTAATATCAAAATAACAGTTTGAATCTTAATGAAAGTATAGTGTGATGACAAAACACGATATGTACATACAATTTTGTCTGTTTGTTTGTTCCGGCTAATCCCCTTAAGGGTTGGACCAAAATCAAAATCAAAATCTTTTTATTTCACATAGGGCCAAGTGGGCACTTATAAAACGTCGAAAAAGAAGCACGGCTTGGGTTGGTCGCTTCCATGGAGAAGAACCGGCTAGAAGATCGTATTTAACGGGTTTTGTAATGTTATAAATGTGTTATAAGGAGTAACTTAAGCTCATATACGACTTAAGGCTTTATAAATGTTTCTTGTAGAAGTTCGAAGAAGAAAGCTAATTCTGTAAGTTTATGTCATTTATTTCATAAACTATAATTATTATCTTGGTATAGTATTTATATTAAACCTCACCGAAAGATTGTGTATCTCATCACATGTTTGTATATGATGTGAGTTAGTCTGACTCTTGCATCATAAACGACTAAACTCATTCATTCAACAAGGTATATAATACATACATACATATCATCACGTCAAGTCTCTAACGGGGTAGGCAGAGAGTATAGAGCGCCAGTTCTCTCTAGACTTACATACCTCTTTCGCTTCGTCCACATTCATCAGTCTCTTCTAACATGCTCGTCGGTTTCGAGTACTCTTAACGTTCCCGTCCTTCAGAGTCCGATATAATATGTAATTGATTTGATACACTGCGCCGTTGACAATGCAAATTACTAGTATGTACTCGTCTTTGGATTTTAGCTTAGGGGTAGATATCCTGAACTACAATTGTATTGATTCCCCTCATGATGATCATAGTATATACACATTCGTATGGTTTTTACACTCTACTAATCTACAGTTAACTTTATATACAACTAGCTGTGCCCGCGACTTCGTCGGCGTAGACAGCTTTTTTACCTTTCGTAAAAAAATATCTTTTTTTTTCAACAAAAGTATCCTATGTTACTTCTAATGCCTCCGAGAATATGTGTACAAAGTTTTATGACGATCGGTTAAGTAGTTTTTACGTCAAAGCGTAACAAACAAACTTACATTCACATTTATAATATTAGTAAGGATAACAATATGTATTTACAAAAAGCAGTTGTATATCTAGTTAGTTATACAACGATTTTTTGTAAATAAAAAAAATATAAAACATTTGACCCACATCGGTATCGGAGGCAACGTGCCAAGAAGAGTAGCAGCATTGCCACGCTGGATAGCAAAGTCGATTCCCTGAGCGAAATATGCTTGTCAAGAGAGGTGTCGAACGGCGCGAGACCTCTTCAAAAATATGTTGAGCAGGACCCCAAGGTCTCAGAGTTTCAACCGCACTTTAAATAACATCTCTGGAATAAACCTTGGGGAGGGGGGAGGATTGTTACATTGTGTTGGAAGCAGAGGGATTAAACCCATTATGCTGTCAACACAGTATAACTCTCCGAACACAGAGTGGCTACGCGCAAGTGATACTTCGGTATCGTGAGCGTAAATAGGCTACGGTAACCGTTTTCCATCAGGTGGGCCGTATGCTTGTTTGCCACTCTTGTTGTATAAAAAAAAAAAAAAAACCCGGTACTGTTAACCTTGCAGACGTGGAGAAGTGTGGTGTGAGACACAAAGTACGCTTTCATGCTGGAAAACGTTTATTATTCCAACTTACATTACCAACTTTAGTCCAACTTACGTCCAACTGACAGTTTTTTCCTTTTTCTGTCTAACTGACAGTAAAACCTTAAACCTACTTGGATGTGTCGTCAACATGTACTATTTATATACTTCTGCGTACCCCTTCGGGACCCTTGTGGGAAGGCGAGAGGATATATTATATTATTTTTATATATAAGTTACAACTGCAAGTCTGTTATCACTCACTGTCTCGAGTGCCAATTGTGCAAGTTGCCATTAGTGACAATCAAAACTCGTTATTACAAATATCCCCTTCGACTTGTGAGAATGCCTTTATTAATTCAACCTTATCATAAGGTACTTGGTAGATAGCGCGATCACAATACACTTCAGAACGGATACCCATGAACCAGGCCCATATTTAAGCAGCCGACTCAAACTTAAGGTCTAATTTGGCATGGCGTCACCCACAAAAGAGATCACACGTCACACACAAATTCGTACAACATCTATAAGTTTGGGCTTAAACAATTAAGACCCAACGTTATTAAGGTTCAAATTCTTCTCAGAACAAAAGAAAGGAGAATAATTATACTGTACATTATATTATGTATCTTAATATATAAATTACGTGTCACGTTGTTTGTCCGCGATGGGCTCCTAAACTACTTAACCGATTGCAATCAAATTTGCACACCGTGTGCAATTTGATCCAAATTAAATGATAGGATAGCTTACAGCACAATTTGACCCGATAGGTGTCGCTGCGATCGTGTTTCAGGAAATTTTACTGTTTCACCCGGGCGAAGCTGGGCGGGCAGCTAGTAATATTATAAATTACAAAGTTTGTGATGTTTGTTCTTCTTTCACGCAAAAACTTTAGTTAAATAAAACTTTCCACAGAGATAGATTATTAGCTGGATTCACACATATAACATATTAAAAAAAACTTACATTCATACATAAAACATTCTACGCGGGTAAAGCCAAGGAACACAGCTAGTTGCATAAAAATCATTGGTCGTAGCATCATTGTCTAATGACTGTTGCAGTGTTGTGTGTCTTTTAGATCAGAGTGGGATTTAGATCATCGTTGTTCTTGTTAGAATAATTGAGGCTGGGAATGTTAAGAGTTTTTTTTTTATACAACAACAAGTGGCAAACAAGCATACGGCCCACCTGATGGGAAACGGTTACCGTAGCCTATTTACGCTCACGATACCGAAGTATCACTTGCGCGTTGCCACTCTGTGTTCGGAGAGTTATAGTGTGTTGGCAGCATAATGGGTTTAATCCCTCTGCTTCCAACGCAATGTAACAATCCTCCCCCCTCCCCAAGGAGCTCATTTCTGGAAACCTTATTCACCGCGTAGGAACACAACACAATAAATTGTGTTATTTGGCTACGGACTTCTATAAGGTGGAGGTCCTGCCCCAGTCGGGCAGCTCCAAATTCGAACGGGAAACCCGTTATGCCCTACCTCTCTTCTCCTCGGTCCTTGGATATCAGGCATATGTCAAACAATTGCTTATATAAATGAGTAAAAAAGGTCTATTCTGCTTCATACCCAGTGGAGAATAAGGCAAGTTGTGCACTGGCCTTCATGTTATTCTTTTTTTTTCTTAAATTTTTTTTTATTATTTCTATTACGTCACCTGCAACCGTGTACGTTAATACGTCATTAGATGCTTAATGTATCTGACATTGACAGAATGAACGCGAACAATGATTGTGTTGTTGTGTAATATAAAATTTCGTTCACTTAATGTATTTGTAACACATACTTAAGTATTAATTATACATTTTAACCCTTGCTTACCTCCGGAAGGAATGATTTTCGTCAATGTTCAAGATAAATTAAACGTTCTGTTAAACATAAATTAAGCGGCGATGGATTCGCCATTTGTCACCTAATATACCTCTGGCGGAAAGTGGGTGTGTGGGTATTACGTATGCACCTCTGCCTACCCCTTCCGGGACCCTTGTGGGAAGGCGTGAGGCTATATTATTATATTCGGTTTCGTTGTACGAGGCAGTACCCTAGCTGTGATTTTTCTATAAAAAATTATGCTCTGAGAAATAACGTTATTTCTTGCAATTTGGATGGCTATTGACTAGCGCTACGAAGACTATGATCCTTCGAGCCGGATTTGAACCAGCGACCTATGGATGTGTTTCTACTCGTAACCTTGTTCTCCACAGCATCACGACATAACCCGAGAGCAGGGACTATTTCTCTGCGATATTCTGTAAGAGGTGTACTTCACCATTCGGGTAACTGAAGTTAGGAACTGCTGCGAATTCCCTTCGATTTTAAATTTTTAAGCCGTTAGACCAAGGATGTTAAATTGTAGAAACTAGGATTAGAACCTGTATTTACATTCACTAACTAACACAAACTAGTTCGTAAACCACAAGACTGTAACAGTCTTTTATCATAAACTTGTGGTCATAATTATATATTTATAAACAATGAGTGTTCAAGGACATGATTTTATTGTTTTGTAGAACAATACATTTCTTAAAATAGAACTCTACTACTACTATCATTTAACCAAATTCATTAATTCCATTTTCTGTGTAAAACTGTACAATATACCTACATAGGGAGTAGAGAGAGACTTACAGATCTTTTTCGCTTTAGCCACATTCATAAGTTTTAATCGACGCTCCCAAACCTTCTCGGCCGTCTGTGAATATAGGGGGGGACGCACCTGAGCCTTCCTGCACTTTGTCTGAGCACATCCCAGGAGCACCTAACTTTGCCCCTAGTGCCCTCGCTGTGCCATCGGAAGCACGAGCCACATAGGCCTCCCGCCAACCCTTGCGATCGCTTTGTGGGTCAGCCAAGGCCCCCACCCTGACATAAGCAAGCCCCCCATTTAGTCGCTGCTACGCAAGGCAGGGGATACCATCGCCAAAATTTTTAAGCCCTGGTTTCTGGGCGACACTCGACGCCCCCAACCTTGAGGGTTCGATTGATTTGACCCAGATAATAGTATAATATATATTTCGTCAAACGTTCTTCATTCATTCTTTGTGTCCAAGCCAACGTAACCTGTCTATACAATCACACCCTCGACGCTTGCTATGCGAATCTTTTCAATGCAAATTTGATCTAAAATCGTAGCGTTGCACGTTAACGAGGAATAATGAGGAATTTATTTATTAAGCCTAATACACACACACACCATGAGCTTTACGGTGAAGGAAAACATCGAGAGGAAAACTGCATACGCTTGAGAAGCAATTCAAAGGCGTATGTATAGTCGTACTTCAGTAACGGCGATGAACTCGTTGCACTCGTGTCACGTTAGCACCTAAAAGTTATATCGGACAAAAAGTGGGTGTGTGGGTAGTACCTGTACACTTTTGCCCATACCTTCGGGGACCTTTGTCTATTTCAAAAACACTCATTCTTTGAAAATACCACACAACCATACCATCCCGCCGAGTAACTTAAGAGGTAGGCACAGAAGGAGCGGGTATGAGTAATCACTGTACTTGAGTGCAGAAAAACTCATTGGTACAGTCGGGATTCGAACTTGCCTCCTTTGTGTTAGGCAACTAATCGAACCACTCAGTCACTACGGCTTTTTTGTAGGTTATAGATAATAATTGGGTAGCGCCGCAAGTATGCCTGTCTCGGTTCAGGTTACATATTTGCTGCGTTTGCTGTTGATACTCTGGGGCCTTGGGGTCCTGAGGCTCACCATCTTTTTACAGAGGTCTCGCACCGTCTAGTCGAGACCTCTCATGACAGGCGGGCTGGAACATATCTCGCTCAGAGAATCAGCATTGCTATCCAGCGTGGCAATGCTGCTAGTCTTCTTGGCACGTTGCCACGGGATACCGACCTGTAAGTAGTTAGTTCAACTGTTCTTTGTAAATATTGTTAATTGTTGTTATTGTAAATAAAGCCGTAATAACTGAGTACTAAGAACTAATCTCGACATTAAAGTGTCGCTCTAACACACTGCGTCGAGTTTGTATTTACGTGGATGATCTTGCATTGCGGTCTGTGGTTACGGAGAAAATGTGTAGGAAAATTCTACAAGTTGTATGATGAGAACCATGCCTTATATGCAACCTTTAGTTGATCAGTCCTAAGCAGGAAAATAAATCTTGTGCTAACAGCTTTTACTAGATCTCTTTGAGTAGTTGAACCTTACTACAAAAATGGGAAAGCTCGCGAGATTGTTGCTCACTCCACAACGGCTCAACGAACTTGGATGGAATTGGCTAAGAGATTTTGGTTAGAGCGAGATGGCTACACAACATGTGTTTTATTCTAGCTGTGAGCCGCTGTTTCTCCCGCGTATAATTAAATAATCTGTTCCAGTAATGAATATAGCCTATGTCACTCAGGGTGAATGTAGCTTTCCAATGGTGATAGAATTTTTGAAATCGCACAGTAGTTTTTGAGTTTATTCATTACAAACATACACACACATCCAAAAATACAAATCTTTCCTCTTTATAATATTAGTATAGAAAAATATAATAATAATAATATAATATATCCTCACGCGTTTCCACAAGGGTCCCCGAAGGGGTAGGCAGAGGTGTATAGGTAATGCCTACACACCCAGTTTCCGCCAGAGGTATATTAGGTGCCAACGTGACAGATGGCGAGTCCATCGCCGTTACTCAAGCACGACTATACATACGCCTTTTGAATGTCTTCTCAGACGTATGCAGGTTTCCTCTCGATGTTTTCCTTCACCGTAAAGCTCGTGGTGTGACTAATCACTGTAATTAAGTTCAGAAAAACTCATTGGTACAGTCGGGATTCGAACTTGCGACCTTTGCGTCGCAGGCAACTGCTAGAACTATTCGGCCACCACGGCTTAGAAAAATCTATCAATAGAATAAATTCCAATAGGATCAGCTTGTGGTTCCATATACGTATGTATATGTACATATGTACATATATATATGTAAATGCAATCACTGATTAGGGTGAGTACTACCGGATTTCATCAAAATTTGCTCAGCCACGTGATTGACAAACAAACATCCGAACTACTACACTTATATTATTACGAATCGGATCTTACTGTTCTTCGTTGAAGATTTAGATAGTGCCATCCACGAAGACGCGCCCCACCAATTTCTAGTCGAAGAGGTCACGGGATGCGGCGAAGACCCGAGTCTATTAATTGTAGTATGTGTGTGCGCTCATAGGTAGTCAGTGTGTACCAATAATACTCAAACATTAGTGGAAGGTGTCAAACTTACTTTATAAACCATAGGGAAGAATAGTGGAGCGCGTCTTCGTGGATGGCACTATCTATACACATAAATGGCGTTTAAATCAAGGTCATTTGAGTCTTACTATAAAATAAACAACTTGCTAAACTTAAGCAACATTACTTACCAGGTTTACTCATACCTATATATGTACATATGTATGAGTTGACCTGGTAGGGTAAGGTTGGAGGGTACTTGGTCTCCTATCAGAAATGTATATGCAAGCTGTCTTCATTATCGTCTCGAGAACAAGCCATTCTTCCCATACGTTCTCAATGGGTCAGGATCTTGGTTCACATTGTAAAAAATCCCAATATTTGTAGACTTCCTGTAAAAAAAAACGGAAGTTAACATGAGTGTGGAAGGAAAAAATGAAAGCCACCCCCAGCCCCTGCGCACATCCTCTGCGTGCACAAGTGCTCCGTTTTTTTGCCGGTTCGGTTCCCGGGATGCACAAAGCTAGTTACTCCCACTTAATTAAGCGGAATCGTGAAGTACTTTAGAAGTTCCGCTTCCTGATTTTACAATATCGTTATTATTTTTGAAGTGTTTTTAATTTTGACAAGGGATTTCTTTGTAGACGAAAAGAGGTATATATGCAGTTTTAGTAATTGTCTTAATTCGCTTTTGGAGTATTTATTTTTAAATTTCTTTAATGTTTTTGGTGCATTAATTTGGAGATAGACCTTTTATTTCCATTGTTAGTACATATTCATTGATAGTCATATTTAAGCTGTCACCTGACACCTCGAACCTCGGTGGTCTGTACAAGTGAGAATTGTATTGATCTTTTAAATTCTATGAGTAGGTATTTATGTAATCTATGACATGTTGCGCCTCACGGCTTCACTTGCATAAAATTATATTTCGTAGTCAGATTTTTATATTTTTTTAAATAAAACCCTATGTGTTAATCCAGCTAATAATAATCCATCTATGTGCCGAATTTCATACAATTTTGCTCAGTAGTTTTTATAACATTCCGCAATAAACCTGTTATCTATTTTGTATTTTTTTTTCAGTTGGATTACCAGTTCCGAATAGTGCGCGTTCATCTATACAAATTAATACAATTGGAGTGTCTGTTTGTAATATTAAAATAACCGCTTCTTACTAAATGCATATGGATGTATACACCAATACCAAAATAACGTTTATTTTTATTTTTGTCTGTCTGTCTGTTTATTTCGGCTAATCTCAGACACAGCTGACAACACCGATTTTGACGGGACTTTCACTGGAAGCTGAAATTCACTGAATAGCTGATGTAAAAAGGAGTAACTTGGGCTACTTTTATTTTAGAAACTAAACAATAACTTTTTTGTTATATTCCACGCGGACGAAGTCGCGGGCTCAGCTAGCACTAAAATAGACACTGCCACTTTATAGTAATATTAATTGATATTAATATTCTTCAAATAACATAAGCCGTATCTTGGATGACGCGTGCGTGATTTGCCAATAAAATTGAACAAAATATTAATTGTGTCATATTTTCCTTTAAGCAGAATACAGAGTCAAGATTGTTTTGCTGTTGCCATCACATCAGCATCGAACACTATATAACCAAAAGGACTTGATTGCATCGCCACTTATAAATAAATTTGAACCTCCACTGTTCATGTATACGGTACATTATCGTCTGGCTATGTGCTGTATTTGAGATCTTATTTTCTTCGAGTTGACACGTCATTTTAGTCAGGGACTTGTGTCATGAGCCTCATATACAAGTGTATTGTTCGTGATTTGGTATTTTCTATCGTTGTTTGATAAAGAATTACCTTTGACTTTAACAAACTGCATTCCTCGATGTGCCTTTGGTACAACGTGACATCGAGCTCTGTACGGAGTAGGCAGAGAGAATAACCAGTTGTCTCATTAACCCAAATGTGAGAAGCCTGAAAGTGTGCAAGATATACCATTGTCTTCAGACAGTTTTGTATTGAACATCCGTTTAATTAGTCAGGATCGGACCAGAATCATGAAACTACCATCTTGAGTTATCAGGAAGAGTTCTTTCTATAGACTGGTTGGTTCATTATAGTGTACAAGCAAATCTATAATTTGTAGTTAAACTGTTTAATACCTATAGGTTTTTACTGGTCTGCCTACCACTTTGGGGCCGTGAATATAGAATAACGTTCTCCATGATTCTGTTGATCATGTGAAGTAGACGTTAACAAATTTTGTTTTTCGAAAGTGCAATTTGTCGCTCGTTCACACAAGAACGATAATAGGCGATGAAATGTATTCTGTTGACAAAATGTACTCTGTTGACAAAATATTCCCGGGCATTGTTCTGTTGCCGATCAATTCGCCTATTGTAACTATCGCTTTTCGTTTTCTTAATGATTTTCACTTGTTTTTCCAACTTAATCACGCACTTGAATGAATGAAGAACGATTGTCGAAAAAACTGTATAAGGCGAGTGTGAATGAGTGTTGGAAGGGGTAGACCTAGACGGACGTTTCTAGACCAAGTTAGGGACGTCTTGAAAAAAGGTCAGGTCAAGAGTACCCTGAACCGAAGAGCATGTATGAAGAGAATAATGAAAGTGGACGAAGCGAAAGAAGTATGTAAGGATCGTAGCAAGTGGAAAGAAGTGGTCTCTGCCTACCCCTACGGGAAAGAGGCGTGATTATATGTATGTATGTATGTAATCACGCACTTCTGCACGCACGCGCAGATTTTTACTAAAGCTCGTCATTTAAATCTCGGTACGATTAATCTTTATATTACCACGACTTTGGATTACCGCACTATTCGCAGTTTCTTTGTAAATAAGTTCATTGTTAAACACTGTATTATTATGTAGTCCTGATACATATCTATAGAGTGTTAACCTTGTCCGTTGTTGGCGAATATACAATGACCCTCTTATCTGCTGCCTCTTATAGCTGTCAGATTGTTCAATTGGAGCCTCTCGTATATATATACAGTACCTGGATGACCGAGCTTAGCTCGGTAAATATAATATAAAATATTATTTCGTAGGAATTACAGACTTATGAAATATGAATAATATTTTTAATGTTACCAATATAATAATGAAAAAATGTGAACTTTTAATTTAAATAAAAAATCACGAGTTAATCGGTTAAGAAATTAAAAACATATGCCAAAATAAAGAATCATCTATCTAAACATATAATAAAAATGTAACGGATTGCTGTCTGTACATGGAAGATGTAAGAGAAAAAATATGATTGGGAGCTTTATTAACGCAAACAGCACCCAAAACACTGATTGTTAGAATTTTTGTCTGTGCGTTTGTGCACACTAACCTCAGAAACGGCTTATCCGATTTAGATGTAGTTTGTAAAACTGTAACGGATCACTGTCTGTACATGGTAGATGTATGAGAAAAAATATGATTGGGACCTTTATCAACGTAAACACACGTTGTGCCATACTTTGCCACAAATCCTGTAGACATCGCTCCCGTTGTTCATGATTTTCAGTAGCTACCCGTAATGCTGCACGCTGCCGGAAATCTTACAGATGTCGCTCTCGTTGTCCGCTATTTTCAGTAGCTACACGTTTTGCTGCTCGCTGCCGCAAATGTTGTAGACGTCTTTCCCGTTGTTCGGAATGTTCAGTAGCTACACGTTATGCTGCTCGCTGCCGCAAATCTTGTGGACGTCGATCCCTCTGTTGGTCATATTCAGCGGCCACAAAGAAGCCCTCGTGAAACATCTAAAACCTTTCTGCTCGTATAATGTTAGTCAAGTTTTGCAAGACTTGTGGGACGAGCGGAAGGCTGATTATTTTCATTGATTTGTTGAAATGAGTCTTGTTTGTCGATCACTATTTTCTTGAAGGTGTTCTTGAGATGAGTCTTCTTCTTCTTTTAGGCATTTTGTCATGTAAGTAAACAATTGATTTTATATATAATACATCTACGATAACGTAATGTCAAACCAAAAACTCATTGCCTTAAAGTTTGTTGCTTAGCAACGCTTTATTGTTGCTGTGTCGGTAAAGCAGTAGTGAAATTCAAATTCTAATGAAATTGTAGGAGATTTTCATTGCCTAAAAACACGGATAAAACAACTTTTTTTTTAAATGAAACCTAGCTAGATCAATTTATTGCCCCCGAAATCCCCCCCGTACCAAATTTCATGAAAATCGTTGGAGCCGTTTCCGAGATTCAGATTATATATATATAAATAAATATACAAGAATTGCTCGTTTAAAGGTTTAATAAATGAAACCTAGCTAGATCAATTTATTGCCCCCGAAATCCCCCCCGTACCAAATTTCATGAAAATCGTTGGAGCCGTTTCCGAGATTCAGATTATATATATATAAATAAATATACAAGAATTGCTCGTTTAAAGGTGTTTAATATACATATAAATAAAGAGCCGTGGTGGCCGAGTGGTTCGAGCAGTTGCCTGCGACGCAAAGGTCGCAAGTTCGAATCCGACTGTACCAATGAGTTTTTCTGAACTTAAGTACAGTGATTAGTCACACCACGAGCTTTACGGTGAAGGAAAACATCGAGAGGAAACCTGCATACGTCTGAGAAGAAATTCAAAGGCGTATGTATAGCCGTGCCTGAGTAACGGCGATGGACTCGCCATCTGTCACGTTGGCACCTAATATACCTCTGGCGGAAAGTGGGTGTGGATATTACCTATACACCTCTGCCTACCCCTTCGGGTACCCTTGTGGGAAGGTGTGAGGATATATTATTTTATTATATTATTATTATTATATTATTATATAAATAATATTATATATCCTCACGCCTTCCCATAAGGGTATAAAGGATAATAACGAGGATAATAGTCCTTTGATTGCTTAAAACATATATTCTAAATACTAGCTCAATGACGACTTAAAATAATGGTAAGAATAAGAACGTTATCTAATCTATTTCTTCATTCTTTTTCTATAATGCAATATAATAAAGAGGGAAAATTTTATTTTTTTTATTTTTCTATGTGTGTTTTTTATATTTACGTTCATGACATAGGTAATTTTATCTTATATCAAAAAAATCTTATGTCCACCATGCGAAGCCGGGACACGAGGCACGACCAATTTTGACGTTGTTCTGTGTGTATCACAATTTGACCCCGTTAGGTGGCGCTACGGTGTTCGATTAAAATTCTTTCACCCAAGCGAAAAAGGCCAGGACAGATACTCCTATAGAAATACTTACATAAGTTACCTGGTGTTTAATTCATACTAGCAATAATGTAAAAAGCAATAATTCCTATACTGGTCATTAATAAGCACTCAACGTTGGCAATAAGGAAAGACGCGCTCTAATAAGAAGCAGGTTGATAATAAAAAAAAACGTATTCATCTATGCGTAGCTCAAATGGAAACTCCATTCTTAATTCGAAAATCAAACCTTAATAAAAAAAAGCTATCATTATAATACTAAGTATTACGGCAGTGTTCAAATGTCATCGTATGCCAGTGAAGAAAAAAAGTTACTTTGATAACAGGTTATATAGTTAAAGCTAGTAAATTTTATATCTGTGCGTCGCTCCCTATAATAACATATTGAAGACTTGAAATTGTTTTGATTGAATCGTCATGTCATTATATGATTGTGTAATTAAAATAACGTTACTATGTTAATGGATACTATTATAAATGAACTTAAATTCAAATTATATAACCTTATCTAAAGTGAGAATGTAATAAAACTATGGAGTTTCAGTATTAAAATAAAAAAAAGTAATTACATAAGCCTTGTATCCATTGCTAAAACAAGTCGCTATAATAGTGTTGTATATTCTCCCATGAGAGATACCATCGGCCCAACTCACTAATCAAATTGAACTTAGCAATGAGAAGCCATCACAAGGACAATTAAAAGGTGCATTAACTAATAACAATATTTAAGTGGGAATTAAATATAATTAAATATCAAAGAATTAGCAAGCTGAAGTGGCAGTGGGCCGGCCATATCTCGCGAAGAGACCTCGACTAGGCAAACGTAGTGTAGGACGCCCTCCGACCAGGTGGGATGACGATTTGCGAAGGACTGCTGGCAGATGCTGGATGCGGCAAGCTGAAGACAAGGCGCTATGGCGCTCATTATGGGAGGCCTATGTCCAGCAGTGGACTAGAGTGGGCTGATGATGATGATGATGAAGTGGGAATAATTTTACATATATACCAAAATAAGAGTGTGTAAGTCTAAAGACAACCGAGGTTCCACCGTGTATGGGATTCGGCGCGATGATTCTTCTGATATTGTAAATGTGATAGTTTGTAAGGATTTTTGTAACTTTTCACCATAAAACATCCGAACGGAATTGGTGAAATTTAACAAAGAGATACATTATTGTCTGGAATATATTTTACTAGCGGCCCGTCCCGGCTTCGCAAGGGTGGACATTATTTTTTACACATTTTGGAATAGAATTCTTTTTTCTTGCAATTAAATTAGCGTATATTAATCAGTGATAATGTAGCATTCAGATGGTGAAAGAATTTTTAAAATCGGTCAAGTACTTTTTGAGCCAATTCTTTACAAACATAATAAGAGTTGGTTAAGCTGCGGGAAACAACGTACAACGTACAGACATAAGTACTAAAGTAACAGTTTCTTATAATGTTAGCAAATTCATAAAAACACATTTGCAGATCGTAACCAGACACGTAAGCATTGGAGTTCGTTATCACATTCAGTTGTAAAATTTTGCTATAAAAATTCAAATTCAATATATGTAGTTGGGCAACTATTTGTAATGTCAGTGTAACGCTAGAGTTCCCATGGTCGTATCAATTAAACTAATAGTTGATACTGGCCCCACGATGGTTCTGTGAGCGATTGACGTAACGGATTACAGTAAAAAAAAATTTGGATATATTTTAACCTTTTTTAATTAATTTATAACAATTACGAGACTGACTTAAAAGACGGATAAGGAAAATAAAATAAAATCAATAATTGTTAATAACGAGTTAACTTCTTGTCAAATAAATCTGCTTATTTTGAACGGTATAGTAGGACACCAGAAAACACGAATGGTTCATTCATGAATAATCGCCAATCTCTTGAATAAAATGGCATTGTACATTCCGAGTACACATCGAGTGACAATTAATGAAATCGTTATATTAATACCTACTATATACTCGAAGCTGAGTTGTCTTAAGTCTGTTGACCCTAAACCCTTTAGTAACCCGGCAAAAGGCGTACACTGAGCGTCCGATCTCGAATTACAAGACAAGTGACAGAGTGCCTTTACTCGCGTCACGTACTCAAATTCCTTCGCAATGTTTATGTAAACAAAGTGTCCCATGCTGTACCTTATTTAAATGGCCTTAATGTCTGTTGCTTTTTATAAACAAGTCTATGTGTTACATGCATTGTTTTGTCCTTACCTTACTTCACAACAAGTATAATATTCTTGTGAATGAAGATCGAACAAGGACGCCTGTATGCGGTACTACCCGCCCGCCGTTGAATTCTGATAACAAATGTATTATTAAAAAGAATTTACAATCATTCGAAATTCAAATTCAAATTGCAGTACACACAACGCTTACAAAGATAAGTGTAGAGTACAAGCAATTAAACAAAACAAAACTACAAAGGCCGAGTGATATCATTGCAGCCAGAGATCTCAATAATTAGTTGACTCACCCAGCGTGCGCACCTAAGGAATTGGGATCTAGGAGCCGATTTCGTCCGAAGACGGCCGAGGATTCCCGAAGGCGAGGAAGTAGGGGGCTCGCCAGCCCGGAACGATTCTGGGCGGCCAAGCTTGACGTCTCCACGTGCTTCGATATGTACATCATGGGATCCCTAATCCAAGCTCTTGTAAAGTACTTTTTCGAAGCGTAAATTTGCGCTATGTCTGTGACTGCATCAATTATGTACGTGTAAACACTACATTTGTGACAAAAGGCTGGTAATATAACGATATTTAGTTAGCGTTAACGTACCTTAACTAAATAACGTAGCTTCAATTGATTTGTTAAAAACGTTAGACGTCGCGTGTTGTCGCAAATGAGGTTAATGATTTTAAAGAACAAAAGTATGGTCTGATCGGAGCTGCCATGACCAACATTCTGTGTCTTTGTCTTGAACAATATGCAACCATCTATTGTGTACTAGCTATTGCTCGCAGCTTTGTCCATGTATAATTTGTACCAAAAAACTATTTCACAACAAATCTATTCTAATATTTTATTTTATACTGACACATCAACAGACTTACTAAAGTTATCTTTTATATCTAAACTAAAAATTTCAGGGAATGTTGTAAATTTGTTATATAGAAAGCACTCGAACTGTAATATTTAATAT
Source organism: Drepana arcuata (assembly GCA_016069955.1). Lineage (NCBI taxonomy): Eukaryota > Metazoa > Arthropoda > Insecta > Lepidoptera > Drepanidae > Drepana > Drepana arcuata. The sequence continues at coordinate 20,595 of JACCPG010007571.1, forward strand.
ATTAGTATCACACGGCTCATAGAGACTCACGGCACATAAATATCTATAAAACCACTATGTATGTATGTAGTATTATAAAATAGCTCCCTTCTTCGTATGTCTCTCTGAACGCGATAATCTAAAATACTTAATAACTTAACGGATTTTAATACGATTTTTCCGTCAGTTACATATTCTTTCAAGGCACGTTTGTAAGAAAACTTTTTTTTATTGCGACCTCTGGTCATAATTAAAAACAATCCATTTTGCTGTGTAATTTAACTCTTAATATATTTTCAAGACATTTGCTTCTACTTTCAGTGGAATGAAGACAAACAAGTACTGAGTATCAACAGTGCCTTTGTGTTAAATTCTGCATCATATTTTACTACATACATCGTTACATTACAATGGTTTTTGTAAGACTGCTGAGTGTTTCGATTCGTTGAAATATATATACATACGTATA